>LPNX011143763.1:2555-88756 GCA_001517045.1 Pseudotsuga menziesii
ACACATATGCATTCTTGATTTACACTTCGGAAGTGCGTTTCTGATTTCCTAAGTGGCACCAAAAAGTGGAACCAACTTCGTGCGAGTGCCCTTTTACGTAATGGAGGATAGGGTGGCGAGTTTAATGCACCTTGGGAAACAATGGTCTCAAGCCCTAAGCTTAGACTAGCGCAAAGGTATGGGTCATTTGCGATTTTGTTATGTGAGCTCTGTTCGTCTCTCTGGGCTGCACTATGGCATGAAGTTTGGGAAGTTGGCTGTGCTTGGAGGTGTGTCTTCTAGTATGGTTTTACAACGCTTGTTTAGTTGTTTCAGTGTTGGATTTTAAGCAGTTGGCTGTGCTTGGAGGTGTGTCTTCTAGTATGGTTTTACAATGCTTGTTTAGTTGTTTCAGTGTTGGATTTTAAGCATACTTCTCATCCATGTTCTGGTTTGTTGCCAGTCATAGGGTTTTTAGGCGTCGGTCGTGGGTCTTGAGGGTGGCCAACGTGTTCCCCTTTATGGGTAATCCCTGTTGTAAACAAGTTGAAAATGGTTCCTTCTTATGTGTGGGTGTTTTGACAGAGCATGAAGCTCATCGTTGGATGAATGCTTGGTTTGGGTTTTAATGGTTGTGACTAGAAAAATTGATCTGTCTGTACTTTATATAAAGAATTCAGAGATGTGTTTATAGCTTGGGGTTTCTTGTTGGGTTTAGCGCCTTCGAGCCGAAACTGTCGTATTTTTGTAAATGAATACTCTATCAATATCGTTTGTTATGGTGAAATATACAGAATCTGCGTTTTGTTAATATGTTTGGGTTTTGGTAATGGTGACAACACCATTGCTTGGAATTACGACTGTGTATTTTTGTATATATATTTTGTATTGGTTAATTGGTAATGCATTCGTTGTCGTGAATGCATCATGGTTATGATTCTTCAGCTTGTCGCTAGTTTTGCTTCTATGTAAACTGTCATTTCTATTTTAAGTCTTTAATGTGGAAATGTTAGCATTGTTAATTGGCTTTTAGAGCCATGCCATTGATGGCAATGGTGTTCCTGCCATTAGAGTAGAGACTGTGTAAGATTCGAATGGAAAGTGGTTTTATGGTTATCCATAGAGTTTAAATCCTTACCTGTGTATTTAATTGGGAATGATCATGACTGTGGGGTTTACCCTATCATGACTATTACTTAGCGTAGACAGTGGTTTATTGACTTATGTTGAGGGTTTACAGTTTTTGTATACCTATGGACGTGAGCCATGAAATGGATACATTATGTAATTTTAACTTGGGATTTTATTACTGTATGGAGTTATAATGTTTTACAACCTGTATTTTTTACTTGGTAAATGATATGGGAAATGTTGACAGGGAAACTGTTTCATTCTGTGTTTAACGTTTATTCCATTCAATGGTTTAATGTAGAATGTGTAAAAGGTTAACAAATTTTTACAGTGTTAAACGCTGCTAACGAATCCTACAGGATTCGATGTTAGCCATGTTTTTTAAATGTGAGCTTATTAGGATTCGTTCTTGCTATGACGGTTAACGATTTGTATGTGAATTAACTTGTTTGGACATTCATGCCCACAGGATTTGATCCTGTGACCTCTTTTCATTTAGAGGATATATTTTAATGAGTTCTGTGATTAGATTTATGGTTGACTCATTATGTGGAAAGCTCTCTTATGATAAATGATTTAGATAATTGTACTTTATGTTATGTTAGGAAGTAAATATTGGTTATGCCTAATGAGGCCATTGTTCCCACAAACCTTAGAGGTCTTCAATAGCCTCGCTTGATACTTGATAGATAGCTTAGCTTGATACTTGATATTATTTGTTTATAATATGGAAAAGGTTTGGATATAGTTCTGTTTTATAATAAACAATGGAATTATTTGTTTTTAGTTCTTATTTATTTATAATGTGCCTATAGACCATTAGAGGTCTCGATGGTTTTAGCTTGGAATTTATTTTATTTATAAAGAGGAAATGCATTGCTTATAAATATGTTTATAATATTTTAGTTAGATATTTACATTAATGCAATAGATAATAGTTGGGTTTATTTGTAATTAATCATAAGCCTTCTGGCAATATGAAATCTGCCAGCAGAGATAATATATATAGGCTCTGTTTTGACTTTATCTAGGTTTTGGAAAATAAATATAAATACAGAAAATAAATTTCAGAAAGGAATTAGAAAAAAACAAAACCCTTAAATTATTATACACAAGATGAATTACAGAAATGAACTATAGAACAAAACTGTTACATTCCTAGATAGGATAAGAACTGTAGGAAGGATAACCTAGTTTATAGCAGAAAACTACTACATAATCATTCATAATTTAATCTATTTCAAATAGTAAAACTTATGTAGTTTACAAGGAAAAATCAAGAACCTCATGCCTACAAGCTGAAGCTATTTCAATGGCTAAAACATGCACACTGAAATACCCAGCATTAACAAATTCACAGACATATATGACCTCTGTGTAGATAACCGAATCACTTGGGAACTATCACGTTCCACCAAACCATAACCCAGAATCATTCTTGGTTTCAATCTGGATCCCCCCCCAAGAGGGTTCCAACATGAAAGTAGCTTAGAGCTCATAAGGCAAGGCTTCCCTAACTGGGATATCATTTTCTAAATAAATTCTCCTCTCCTTTTTCCTTTTAGGAAATTTTTTTCTCCAAGAACTCTCTTGAGAATAATCAAGTAGACAAAATTATGGAATAACCAAAAGATCATCCCCGAGCCTCTCTTTGGATTGGGTTTTTATATGCATACTTTCCAGTCAAAGGGGTAGCTAAATCAAGAATCATTTGATTTCTTGATTCAACTCGTTTTATTTAATTTAGGTACTTTTAATATTTCTAAACTTATGAACTTTTAACTAGTTCCTATTTGGACTCTTGTAGTTATTTTAATATTTAATTATCATTAGTAATAATAATAATTTATGGAGCCTTTCTTTATTCCTTATAGCTATTAGTATTATTACTATGCTTAATCTTTATACATATCATGTATAAACTATATAATTATATATATACATTATTTGTTAACATTTTATCCTTAGGTATCATATAGCATGATCCCTAAGCATATGACACTTTCTTTAATAAGGCCTTTAAGTAGGGTTTAGGTCAACTAGCATAGGCAACTCTAAGCATTCTTGCATGTTGGATCCCCTTGTATAACATGGTAGTTCTTCAATACTTGATGAGATATAGAAATTCGAAATTTCATTTAATCACTTATAAATAAGTCAAATGAGATCAAGGTATTATTCGAGTCATTTTCACTCGACATATTAATTTTTTTCAGTAACTCCTAGTGCTTATCCAGAGGCCATACCCAATGCTAAAAACCAGGAGTTACAAACTTAGTGCAAGCCCAAATCTTCTCGCTCAACACTAATGCTAGGATGTATTTGTAGGATACACCTAGGGATACAATGACCAAGGATTTGATGTTTGAGATATTAAGCTCAACATCAACTTGGAAGGCTCCAAGGCTTATGCCCAACACTTCCAATTTATCTTTTCATGTGCTCTAGAGCTTCATGATCAACACAAAACATCTCATCAATCCTGTGCTTTAGGGTCTACGCCCAACACATGAAAACACACACATACACACATATATATAACATACGCAATTGGATTACGCCCAATATATCAAACAAATTATCATGTTCATATGCAGTGGGGTCTTCTACCCAATATATCAAAATAAAATACCAAAGTAACATCATTATCAATGGGGCTTATGCCCATAAGTGTTAGGACAAAATTAGAGATATTACAATATTGGTAAGAGGTAAGAAGTAGGATGCTAAGGAGGATAGCAGTTTATTACAACCTTTAAGGATTCTAGATATAATAATGTGATTCAATAGAAGAATTAATCGAAATGTTCTTTAATGATTAAAACACATATCATGAGATAAAGTAAGTAAAACTATAAGATAACATCGACGTGTTTGGTTAAGTTAAATCTTAGTGGGAAGACATACCCAAGTTCTTCTACCTGGGAGGATGTATAGACTATGCATCAAGAATTTTGATATCTATTTTGACCATAACTTTAGGACAAATTTTTCTGAAGGGTGGTTGTATGTAACATCCCATATTTTAACTATTCATACGTAGTGCACTTTATTTTAGCTTATTTTGTTGTGGGCTTAGCTCAATTCAGTAAGATTTGTTGACAGCATGATGGATCTATATTATGATGTTACTAGGTTTATTTATGAAGTTACTATGCTTAGGGTGTCATCATGATTATTATGTTTCTATGTTTATGTGGTTACAATGTTTTGATTATCATGGGATTCCCTTCTTTTATGATAAGAGTATGTTCAAATGTTTTCAATGATCAAATGTGAAATATATGATGTGGTACATGGATAACATGTTACGATGCGACTGATTGAATTATTATATGTCATGTGTACCGATGATGAATTAAATTTTACATGAAAGAATGATGAGGATGATGATGTGGATCAATTGATTATTAAGTGGAATTACTTGGTATGCATGTGTATTTGTGAAGTACTAACCCATAGGACATTGGTGCTAAGTTATAGTCCAATACTTGATATGATACATGGAATAGTAACTTGTTATGTAGTAAACCTTAGAAACCAAAAATGATGATATGATGACACAATCCAATAATACCGATAGTAGAAGCATATGAATTGATAGGGAATAGGCCCAATATGATGAGAGGGTTGGATGTGTTTCCCACCCTAGGTCACTATGATACCTAAGGTCATGGGAGGGAAGTGATGAAACACGCTACCCAAGTTGTTGTGATGATGATAGTCATATCCCTGCTAGGTGAGGATAGGTCTGCTAGTTAGCCGACGCTACTACTCTTAGGTTCTATCTAGCGAGGCCAGTATAGCTAGAATCCATTTTGTACTAGTAGAGAAAGGAAATGGAGGATGCAAACATAGGTTAGGATGGGAGGATATGATAGTTAGTATTGTTGAGGGTTAGGTATTTCTTGATATCAAATTAGTGGTAGTGGGTACCCATCTTGTTTGACCAGTTAAGTTGATAAGAACACAAAGATAAGGTATGAAACCATAAAAGGGGAGTAACTCTTTAATAATGGAGAATGTTAAAGTAATTATATTATACTTGTTATGTTTGCATGAAGGATGAATAGTACTAGTTAGCATTTATGCATAAGGAAAGATGATGTATGGTTATAGTGCGTGTTCAACCTGTGCATGTACTGGTCATGCATGCACACCTTACACATGCACGCTAGTATCGATATACGAATATTGTACATGTTAAATAATGGTATGAGTCGTTGTGAATAACTAAGTTAATTAGGAAATGATCCAATACAGACAATGAATGTTTTATTTACTTAAGCATATGTGGACATTGTAATAAGTAATTGATTAAGTATCATCAATTAGGATTGTCATAATGAAATTGTCATAAATAAACACAAATATTTTTTTATATGTGTAAGTGGAATTGTATTGTTTAGGTATTGTCGTGATTTCTTAAAACCATTATGGGTGCTTTGTTTATGAAGCCATCAATGTTATGTTAGTAATATGGGACTTGTTAGTTAAACAAATAAGTATTATTATTATAAATTGATACCTAATTATTACTATTTATATTATTATTATTATTATTTAATATTAATATTGATGAAATTGTTCTTTATTATAAACCCTAGTGGATCAACCAAATTATTATATCAATTATTGAATGAAACAATTATTAATAAGACACCGAAGCAATTCATGAAAAAGGAAAGGAAATCTGATAATCTATACATAATGGTATAGTTTGATTGGTTATTAATGCATACATAATGATATGGTTTAAATAAAGAATTATAGTCAACAATTATTAATTACTAATTATTATTGTCATTACTATAATTACTATTTTTTAACTAATATTTATAATAATAATAATTGTTCTTTACTATAAATAAAAAAAGATTAACAATATAATTACATGAATTATTGAGCTAAGTAATTATTGATGGAATTAACCAAAGCATTTCACAGGAAGTAAGAAAGGATATTTAATTAATTAATAAAAGAGGATAAGGTAATATTTCATTAAAATAATAATTGTGAGGTGAGACATCGAATCGAGATTTGGATAACATATTTATAACACCCACCAATACCAACCGAAAGGTCAATAATAACTATTAAATTATTAATTCATCCAAAGATATTTAATGTTTAAAATGGTGAGTGGGACTAATTATTATCCCACCATCTTGTGAAGACCCCAAATGAATATATCAAAGATTGTTAATAGATGAGCAATCAACTCACTCAACTAAATATTAATTGAACTTAATGGAATCTCACTCCTCGAGACAATATGTACAAAATATATATATCTTACTTTAATATACCTTGAAATTTTAAACATGTCAATGATTAAATGTTTTGGGAGATTGTGGGATTTGAGAGAGGCGATGGAGTAAGCATTAAGGTTCATGAGGAAGGAAGAGGGTATTTAAGAGATTTTTATGAGCAAAGGAGGGGTTTTGTTTTTGGAGGATTTCTGGGGGAAGAATAGGATTGAGAATTTGGAAGAGAAAGGAGGCATACCGAGTAGGGGGTTAACTCAGGGATTGAGGAGGTGAGACACTCAAATCAGGAAGGGAAATTGAACTATAGAGATCGAACTATGGATGGAGGTATCCTAAACTATGAAAGTGTTCTATTCAGATTATCGGATTGTGGGCCCGGGGGCTAGGAAATCCGTCGATTTCCTAAGGCCAACACAATGATCTGGTTGGCAAGTTGGTTTATCTATTTTGGATGCTAAGGTTTTCCAGCAAGGAGAATCTATAGGAACCTAAGGAATCCTACTGCAATCTACAAAAAACAAATATTCTACTTGATCAAAACTCTCTAAATTTCAGTACTGAAAAAATACAAAGGAAAAATGCCTTTCATTTTATTTTATTCCTAAAGCTTTTAGAACTATGGTTTTATTCCTAATGTTGTTAGAATTATGGACCTAATGAAAATTCCATGCTATGAGAATTTAATTTTTATTATTATTTTGAGAAAAAACCTCTTTAAAAGATAGATAGATACGAATAGACAATAATAATAACTTAAGTTCCTATATCTAATAGATGGACACCATACCAAAATTAAAATAATAATTATTTTTTAAAAGAAGTCGTATATTTTATTAATAAAATAAAAAATTTAATTTTTAAATGTTTGTATAACATTACATATGAAACATTTCATCCAAAGTAGTATCCCAAATATTCAACATCATAATTAATATCCCAATATTTAACTTCATATTCATAACTAATATCCCAATATTTAACTTTAACTTCATATTTAAAGTGTTGTGAAACTTTCTTTTTTACAAAGTTAAGAATTGGATTGTAATATGTCATACTCACCATTCATCAAACAAACAAGTAATATATAACCATCCAAGACGTACAAATATGTGAAGTGTTTAGAGATTTGAGTTTTGGAAGTTTATCTTCATTTTGATTTTTAGTTTCATTATCATAGGCATCGAAATGAATAGAGTGTTTTTTTGGGAAAAAGAAAACCATATTTTCTTATTTACTTTGTTGAATATCCTCTATAAAAGTATTATAAAGTAAAGTTATTTATTTTCCTAATATATGGTAGTTTAAATTTAATAATTAGCTTATTAAAGTGAATCTCTGATTCAAAACTCAATGAAGTTTATTGATTAAATATATATATTATTGCTTCTATATATACCCATAATTATAATTTTGTGGCTTAATTATTTAATAAAGTAAAGAACAATTGTTTTGTTGACTTAGATATGTAATTAGTTACTATCAAAAGAATCTTTGGTTTATAAAGAAATGAACCCGAACTTATAATAAGTGTAATTGATTGGTCTAACAAAGACCGTTATGGTTCTCCTCTAGAGGAGGTTAGTGTTTCTTGAGAGGGGATACTTTTTCTTTAATACTTTCTTCTTGTGTGGAGGATGGGGGAAAGAAAAAAAACTTTGCAAAAATAAGAACGTCTCACTGTAATGGAAGATCTTAGTGTGAAGGGAAGAATAGAGAAGGCTTTAGTTATCTACTTAATTACAAGTTTACTGAGCTTAGTAACAAGTACGTTCCTAACATATCTATCTCTATATTGATATTAATAACTATTTCTTATGGTGATTCCATTTATTATAGAATATATATACACATATGTTAAGTGTAATAAATATAATAGGTTACTATTTACAAAAGATGAGGATCTTCCTCGAAAGACACGCTTGACTCTAATACCTGAATTTAAACTATTTATTTTTGTTGTTGATTATTTGTATAGAGAAGAGACACTTTTTTAGATGTTACTCCCAAAAAGTTTCTTTTTAACAGTTAAATGCATGTCAGTTATAAGATGGGTTCTTTTTAACAGTTAAATGCATGTCGATTATAATATGGGAAGAGAGGAACAACGTATTTTGAGGAGAAGGTCGATTTCATTTATGTATATAGTTAATATGTATATAATGTTGATGTAAAATGAGACTCTTTCGTAGAAGGGTATAAATTCTCTTAGAGAAGATTTGATCCAACCTTGCGTGGGGGGCAATGTAATGTCCCCAAATTTTGAAAATAATTTTTTTTTATTAGGATAGTTAATTACTACTTGAATTGGACATTAACTTATCTTATGCGGAATGTGTCGAACTTTGTTCCTGGAACTGAATCATCGTAAGTTATTTTTACCCTCTTCTAGATGTTTTCCCTGATGTGGTTATTAATATGAATCTGTAATGTATTTAAGTTACTTGATCTGGTTTAGATGGTTGCACAGTTAATTGATTACTTCTCATCATGCATTTATGTGTATGTGTGTTCGATTCATAGCTTACTTACTGGTTATAAGTTTTGTTTACTGGTCTATGGAAAAATCCCGACTTAACTTGTATTGTCAAGGGGTGGAGTGGTGGGGGTTGTATCCCTTATAGGATCACTTGGAGAGGTAATTGGTTTTACTTAATGTTACAGGGTCTACTTAGTTCGTATTGAACTAATGCATCTCTTTTTTTTTTTTTGTAGGTGCACTAGGTGACGAAAAACTGGCTATAATAGTTTAAACAAGACATGCTATGTAGGCTAAAACTACGTTACTGCTTTGGAGGAAAAGAAAGGATTATAGTCCTAACTTAGAAATTATGTTTGCTATTGTCAGCATTGTTGTTTACACATGGCTAGGTTGGTTTAGAGCTACGTCTAACTAGTTATCAATATCACTTATGGTTCTAAGACCTTAATTAAGCTTCAAACATGTGCTTAACATTTATATGGTTTAATTTTTATGTGAAAGGCTTAAGATATCAGATCTTAGCCATACGTTGATTAAGGTTTTTATAACATATGTTACATTTGTTAATTGTATGTTAAGCCATTCATGACATAATGCATATGTCATGAATCTTGGCTTTATCCTAAGTCACGATGCATATGGTTCTAATTTATTTAAATTATGCCCATATAAATGCTAAGCACATGGCTTTATCCTAAGTCACGATGCATATGGTGGGGGTTATAAGGTGCATGGCTGTATAATTACCAAGTCATGATTGTGGATATGAAACTATAGGCAAAAGGGTAAACATCGACGTTGGTGGTGGACAAGGTGGCGAAGTAAATGCGCCTTGGGATATGTGGGTCTCAATCCCTAAGCCTGGACTATCGTGGAAGAATGAGTCATTTGGCATTTTGTTGGGTGAGCTCTATTCGGCTCTCTAGTTTGTTTTGTTGCGTGAGTTATGGCTTTCAACTACGCTTGGGAAGGTATGCTCTCCATTTTTGGGTTTGCAACATTATTTGTTTGTGGTTTCAGTTTGGAGGGTTAATATGCTTCTCATGCTTTCTTTGTCCCTTGTTTGCAAGTAGCAGGCTTCCCTTGCTTAGGTCATGGGTCTTCTCTAGTTGTCAACGCACTACCCTTGACAGGTAAGCCCTATATAAACAAGCCTAAACTTGTACCTTTGTGTATGGGTTTTTTGAGAGAGCTTTGAGCTCAACGTTTGATAAAGGAATACATGGTTTGGTTAAGGGTTGTGACTAGGTATGGGTCTGCTTGTAAAATGAAATGCATCCAGAGATGCGTATGAATTTTGGGGTTTAATTTTGTTGGGTTTGGGTTTGGCGCCTTTGGGCCATGATATCACGACTCTGCTCTGTAAATGAATATTGGGTTGGTAGTTTGAATGTATGGCTAAATGTTTAACAGACTCCCACATTTTGGTTTTAATGATGGGTTTTGAAATGATAGTAGCACCATTGGTTGCAATGGTGTATTGGAATGGAAACACGACGGTGTAGTTTTGTTTATGTAATTTATAGTGGTTATAAAAGGAGGCATTTGCTGGTGTGTATCAATCGTGGATACGGTTCCTTTTTGGGAAAGGTTTTGGCTTTGTGTAAATTGGATATCTATTATTTAAATTATCGTTTTAGTTATTTAACAGAGTTGAATTGGCTTTTAGAGTCATGCCATTGCTGGCAATGGCACTCTTGCAATTTAGTTTAGAGATTGTGTAGTATATTTGATTTATGGTGATTTGTAGTGTTATTTTCTTACTTGTGCATTTACTTGGGAATGGCCATGAGCTCTGTTTTATTAATGCGAAGAGGATGTCATTGCTTATGATAGTGTAGACAATGGTTAATTATTTATATTTTATGTTCATGGGTTCTTTCCTTGCTTTTCAGTCGTGAGCCTAGAATATGGTAACGATGTATGAACTTTGGGGTTTATATTACTGCGTGGAAAATCGATTATCATTACAGTGTGTATATTTTGCTTGGGTTTTAATGTGTGGAAACATTGACAGGGAAATGGTTTTGATATGTGGTTAATTCTTCTTACATTTAGATGTTATAGCGTAGACTCTATGGAATAAATGTAACCTATTATAGCGTTGATAAAATACTGTGAATCATACCTTACGGGACTCGATGCTGGTCATGGTTGGAAAGTAAGCCTAGTTTTTACACCGTGAGCTCGTAGGATTCGATCCTGGGCTACGTGGGTTGTAAATGATGTGTGTGGATATTTTGGTTTGGCATAAATGCCAACAAGATTCGATCTTTTAACCTGTTGATTTGTGCAATATATGTTTAAGGTATTTTGTATTAGATTATGGTTGATTTGTTTATGATATTGATATATAAAAATATGGTTCTAATTTATTTAACTTATGCCCATATACGTTAGAGGTCTTGTTAACTTGGCATTCGATGTTGTTTCAAGTTTATAAAATGGAAATGATTTGTTATAGATTTGTTTTATGACATTTTAATTAAAGTGTCAACCATTATATTTTAGTTTATAATATTATGCTTTTAATTTAAATCAAAGTTGTAGATAGTAGTTTGGTTTATTAAAAACAAAACAAGCCAACTCGCAATATGAAATCTTCCAGCAAAGATAAGACCTAGGTTTTCTTTTTAATTAGTTCTAGGTTTTGAACTGGAATTAATAGACAGGAAATAAATTGCAGAAATGAAATAGAAAACAAACCCTCATGTGGATAGCAGTAATGGTGCTTATCTTATCATGAATAAAATATATTAGGATAACATGGTTAAAAGAAAGAAATGATAACCTAACCTTTCATAAAGAAATGCATCTGCTAATAAACAATGAGTTTAACTTGTAAGTGAAGAAATATATAATGCAAAAAATATAACGTAGTTATAGCAAACAATTACTATGATATTCATTCAGAATTAAATCTACTCTTTTAATAATAGAACCTGTGTAGTTTACAAGCAAAATCAAGAACCTCATACCTGCAAGATGAAGTTGTTTTAATGGATAAAAACATGCACACTCGAATACCCAACATTAAAAAATTCATAGACATATCTAACCTATATTTAGATAACCAAATAACTTGGGAACTACCACATTCCACCCAACCATGACCCGAAACTGTTCATGGTTTCAATCCGGATCCCCTCGATCTGGTTCCTGTTAGCGTCAGGATTGAGCCCATAGGTTGGGAGGAAAAGGGTCCTCTCCTGGGCAATAGCAGAACCGCTTTAGACTGCGCCTCTAGCCCTGCACAATCAGAGAGGAATCTCTCGCTTGTTTTCAGGGTTACTTCACGTGGGATATTCAATCAAGAACGGTCAGGAGGCTAGAATCCTAAATGGGACGGGTGCATTAATGTAAGATGTAGGTGGGACTATCAAAGTAAGGGACCATTGGAAATGGAGTCGAAGGTTCAAGTAGGGAACATTTTGTAGGAGGTAAATAATGGCGTGAATTTACAAACAAAGGCAAGATAGTCATCGATCTTACAATCAGGAGATTTTTAGTGGGTGATTAGTAGATGAGAGGGAACAATGCATCATGCAGAGAACCAACAAGATGAATTCTACGTAGCTTTAGAAAAAAACATAAATGAATATCTGAAACAACAACATAGCATGTATGAATTCCAAACTGTTATACACTCATTTCAGACATGAAAAAAATTAACAAACTGGAATGAAAACGAGATCAACATTTCACGTAAAGAGATTACATATTGAAAGAATCAACGACATAGGATTCTATGTCTTGAAAGACAATCCTTTCTCTGCAAATTTATTCATAACACGAAAATCAGAGACTATTTACAATGGAAAGCCTCGGCCCTTGAAAGTTTCCCAGCAAACCTCTATATCCCTCTATTGGGAGTGTCTTTATACTATTTCAGTGTTGAGATTATCCTCCAAAACAAAACCTAAAAAAAATTTCCAATCACAATCAGACACTAACATTTTAGAGAGTGGAACTATCGCCACGATTTACAAATATTAATAAACATTATGGAGCAAGTGGGTGCACTCGACTTGGGTGACAACCTGACATGCTTGGCTACTGTTGTGGATTTTGATTATGATACCTTTTCATTTGCTTTCAGGTGAGTCACCATTTAGTGGGTTTTGGACATCTTAGCCAGTCCGATGAGTAAACACAGTGCCCTTTTTCTATCCCAAGTTTGTGTTTTTGCCATGCTCAAAGGTGGCTTTCTGCATGGGCACAAACTTACAAGGAAGTTTGCATATTTCCCCTACTCAACCTCATCCACAGCCCCCTTCCTCTTCGGATAACACTATTAGGCATGCGGTCTGAAAAAAGGGTCGCATTGCTCCTGGTCGAGGCAAGCCTTTCTGGTGGCTTGTCATTCTTGTACTCCTCTCCTCTAGTGAGGTGGGCTCTCCCACAGGAAATAAGGTGGAGCATACCTCCACCAGCCCCATCACCTTTGGCAAGTGGAATTCACAAATAGGGCTATGCAGGCATTTGACCCCTAATGCTCCCATCTGAACAACTGCTCCTATAGAGCGCAGTCTAGGACTGTCTCCTTATGTGGAGGCTTTGGGGGAAGCGATGGTATGAGGGGTCCTTGAAAAAACACCTATGGGGAGCGAGTGTCCAGGCAATGCGTCACTGGAGGTGCAGGTATCTGAAGGCGAGTGTATCTCTCAAAATTATTCATGTCTGGGCCCTGATGGCTAGTTTCATCCTTGGCATGGAACACCAAGGTGACAGGTAAGTGGAAATTTTCCCACCAACCATTAGCACACCCAGATGGATAAGCTTTTCAAACCAGATCTCCATCGCCAAACCCTTCGAATTTCTATGGACTCATGACGAAATGAAAACTCGAGCTCTGGAAATATGTTAGCTCACTCCATATGTTTCAAAGGCAATATTGATAAGGCTTCGAGACTAAATTCTATAATGCCCGGTCAGCATTCCTGCATATTCTGCTATCGAGTATCTTTGGCATTGACATGTGTGAGGGCGCAGGTGGGCGATCCTTTACCTGTTGGGGATCTAGTCACGTCACTTCATCGGCTGCAGCACCTTACCATTTGTTGTGGGAAATCTTGTCGAGTACCACCTTGTGTAGTTGATCCATGCTACAAAGTACATGGAGTGGATTTTATCAAGCTCCATTGCTCTAGTGACATAGGAAACAAAATGGTATTCCCCGTCATGTCGGCCTCGCCCCATGTGAAGAGTGGATCCACTAGTTACTTTCCTCACTTCCAGATGCCAGATTACATAGAGGCTGCTTGTCTTTAGGTGATACGACTCCGCCACATGGATGATTTCACCTGTACATATTCCACAAATGGCATCCGGGGGAATCGTCCAATCTGCCAAGAGGCATATTACGTGTATGAACGTCCCCTCCACTATCATCTCTACACTGGATGTGAAACTTGTAGCCTTGAGGTCTCCTCAACCCTCTAATTTGGGGAACCTTTCAAGTCAACCGTCCATGTTTCATTACTCCTGTCGCCAACTTCTCTTGATACAACGAGCATATTTAGATCGCGGCATGTTATTACCCTATGATTTAGATTGACCTTCCCATGCAACCATCTATCTGAGTGGGTCCTATTACCCCCTCGTGAATTTAGGATCCTGACATTGTCTGTGCTAGTTCAGATCGTGAAAAGAGCCATAGATGTAGATCTACCTCTGCTCTTGTCGTGACCATTGATTCTTTGCAGCCGGTACCACTTTTTGTGATTTGGAATCGTGACTTTATCCGCACAAGTCTGGCTTGCGAAATCAGCTGGGACCATAGATCCGCTTCTACTTTCATCCCTGTCGTCAGATACTGCCATCCTTTAACCTGTTTCATGATTTGGGAAATTTCCTTCTATCGAGCATGTTTTCTCAGCGAAACTGTTTCGGGCCGTCAATCGGGCTTCGCCTTGATCTTGGCCCTTCATTGTTTACTATTTTTAATAGACTCTGTGAATGCCCAACTTCAACCATTCTCTCGCATCCTTTGGACAAAACCACGCTCTATTTTCGCTCTTCTTCCTTGTGATCCTATATCATTGGTCTATGATGCCTTTCTTTATCATTATCGCAGCTGCAAGCCTTCGCCTATGAAGGAATATACCACTATAGATTGAGCTCTCTTCTTTATCTAATAGTCTAAAATGATGGAAATGTGCATTGGATAATCTAAGGGGCGTTCATTTAATTTTCCAATGAACATGATCCTTTTGAACTCTGTCACGCCCATAAATCGACTGTTGCAAACGGAGTGTTAACAACTGGCTCCACGAGGGATGTTATCCTCCCAAGGAGGTAGCAAAGAACCCTCGTAAACCAAGTGCCACATCCATTGGGTCATCCCCAATCTTTCCTTTGAAACCTTCCTTTTGCTCTGAGCTATAGCTTTAGCTAAGTTATGTCACTCTGCAAACTATGCTCTTGGCCATACTCTGTGTTGATGTATTTGTAACTTCAAAATGTATTGTACCCTGATGTTTATTCCGAGAAGTATCTATAATGTAATTGAGTCATGTCATGCCCTGATGTTCCGATCAAGAGATTCAATAATGTAAACAATTCATGTAAAGTCATTAAGGTTAACCCTCCATTGTAAGTCGGGGCAATAGTCCCCACAATTGTGTCAAGTTTAACCCTCCTTGTTGATTGAAGGGAAAAGTCCCCACAGTTGTGGGGCACTAGGGTTATTAGACTCTCATAGACATGTCGGCTCTAGTAAGAAATTGTTAAGTGGGGCTGACATGTTAAAGTGGGCATTGAGTGAACAAAAGAATATAAATAGAGAGTGAGCATCTTTATTTATCACACACACACTCACCCATTGGGGAGCATGAGTGAGAGAGAGAGAGAAGCTGTGGAGATCATCTTTACGTTTTCAGGTTTTACTGCTGCCATTGGTGTTCATTCTATCTCTGAGGAATTTGCGAGGTTTTCTCCTTTATGGTTTCCCCGAGGAAAATTCTTTGTGTCTCTTGTCTCTTGTGTTTATTGTTGTGCATGTTATTCTCTCAGATAAGACGCTAAGATAATGCTAGCTTAAAGGATAAAAATATAACATGGTATCAGAGCTAACATGAGAAGAAGACATTGTGCAGCTGTAGAAGCTATGGCTTCTTACTTTTTGGGTCTCTCTCCACAATCCATCAGCAAAATTATGCTAGGCTGACTCTCCATTGAAGGGCGCATCTTTCTGTTGAAGCAAAATTCGATTCCAGAAATTAGGGCTTCTTACAAAAGAGGAATTATTGAGTGAGCCCGGCATAGGATTTCTCTCCTCATCAAAATCAAAGTTTAGAGACCTGGGTCAAGATTTTTGGCTGGGTGAAACTTCAGGAAAGTCAAACCCTAGTTTGACCCCGGGCTGGAAAAACCCTAAAATACTAAAACTGATAAGTTTGGGTAAGTTCCGTATATCTCAGGATTGGAGTAGGCTCAAGTGCTATAAATTTCATATGCCAAATATAAAATCCATATTTACACTGTATCCAAAATTCAGCGTCAGATTCACTATATTCTAGGAGATATGATTCCTCCCAGTTAGGGTTCCAGCCTCTCCCAGGATTCATCCCCAAATAGGACACCTGGGGAGAATTGCTATATGTCAAGCTACAAAGGTCCAATTTAAATTTATGAAGATGTTAAAGAAAGGGCACAAAATTTACTTTAGTTTGTAGAATTTTCAGACCTTGAAGATGAAACAGTGACATGTGGCAGTCCGTACAACATCGCTATGTTGAACAATCTTGAAATAGGCCACCTTGGGAAAATTATCATAATTCCCAATTTGTGAAAGACATTTTGATGAAACCTATGGTGTTGGAATAGGGATAGGCTAGGATACCTTAATAAAAAATTTCAGACATAGAGGAGTAGTAATTTTGGAGATACAGCAGAAACAGTATCAGCAATTTCTGCACAAGAAATTGGAAAACTAAGGCTTCCTGTTCCGGGAGCTTTCCTCCACTGTTTTCAGAAAAGGAGTACATTGGACAGCTCACCTTTAAGAGTTCTATCATTCTAGCCAATCAGATCTGAAATATTCCAAGTTTTGAAAACTAGGGTTTCTCTGACAAACCCTAGAGTAGCCAGCTATGGAACCAGGACAGACACCTCAAATCGGTAAGATCTAATCTTTTTCTATTTTCATTTGAGGTTCTCATTTCAAAGTGATCTATCACAATAGCTTGATGATAAGCTTGGTGAAGTTGAAAAATTCCAAGCATGGAAGTATATGATATCTCTAAAGAAAATGAATTGGACACCTACATAAGTAGAGAGGTTCCAGTTCCAGAGGGAGATGAGGCTAAAAGCCTTACATGAAAAGAACTTGGCCAAGGCCAAGAGTATCATTGTTGATTCAATCATGGATCAACTTGTACCACAAGTGTCTTCCCTAAAGACAGAGAAAGAGATGTTTAATTCCTTGACCAAGCTATTTGAAGGAAAGAACATAAATCGAAAGATTACCTTAAGAAACTAGTTGAAGAATGTGAAGATCCATAATGCAGAGACCATATAGTCATACTTCACAAGGGTCTCTCAAATAAAAAAACAACTTGAAGTGGTAGAAGAAGAAGTGGAGAATGTAGAAATTGTGATAACCACCTTGAATGGCCTCCATGATCATGGTATTCATTCATTTGAGGAATGTGTGCCAGAAGGAAGTGATTACTTTCAGCAAACTCTGGGAAGAAGAAGAAGATTGACTCATAATAAGAGAAGAGAAGATGGGAGCAACTGAAGATCAAGCTCTCACCATCGAAAGAAGATCCCTCAAGCGGTGAGGAATATGAAGGACTCAATTCTTGAAGAACCACTTATCCATCTTGAGCATTTGGATAAGAAATGATGAAGTCATGAATGAAGAAGATGATGAAGCGGAAGGATCAAGAAGGAGTCTACCCACAAAACAAATAAAGATAAGTATTCAATTGTCATTTCATGATATTGTTGTTTTTATGCAATTTGTTTATATTCAGTTGATGTATTATGCATAAAAGAATGTTTTCATTAATGATAGTATATTACTAATATGCATGTGATGGGTAAGTAGCTCATGGTGCTATACAACTCTCCATTGCTACTTATCTAGAATGAAACCTCTTTGCTGACATATTGGATTAGTGCACAATCTCAATGTTGTCCTGGTAGAGATGGAAGGCATCTAGAAAGTTTTCATGAGATATGGATGAATGTTGTATTGGCTAAAATAGTTGCATGATCATATATTCATGCATAAGAATTTTCCATTATGAATATGCCTTATGAAATGTTTCTAACCATATAAGTGCATTTGACTTGTAGGAAAGATCACGTAAAATCACCTACAAGAAAAGAAGGATGAGACTTGTTCTAAAGAACAAGTGACGACAAATAAAGAATAATATGATGAATGCAGTGACATCATTGATGCAGAACCTTCCAGCTATGAAGAAGTAACCAAGAAGAAAGGGAAGACCAGTTCAAGAAGACTGATGTCTAGGATGCAGTATCGATAAATGAAGGGAAATTCGTAGTTCCATCATGCAGTAGATGGAAACATCGTGGGATACAAGGTAAGATTTGTATCACGAAGCTTCTCACAGAAAGAAGGTATAGACTACGAAGAGACATTTGCAGCCACTAGAAATACACATGACAGGCAGAATCATGTGTGCAAATGAAACAAGTCCTTGTATGATCTTAGAAGACACCCATGGGATAACACATACATGAGGAGCTTGATGAAGATCTGAACCTTTGCGACAAGGTTGATAGAGGATGACAATCTCACAGATGGGTGCAAGAAGAACTTTTGAAAAAGTTCAAGATAGAGGATCTTGGTAGATGGATACATAGAACGTTAGTAGAAAAGGAAGATACTTGTCACTCCAGTACAGAATGTTTCAATGCATAGAGTACAAAAGACAGAGGGAGAACGATGCTCCACTTCAGAGGGAGTGACTGCAGAAGATCCTGAGGTTCGACATGGTACAACAGGATGGATATATTACTGATGACTCTAGGCTTTACTGAGAGTAAATAGGATTCCAACCTTTGCTTCAAGGTTGAAGGTGGAAGACCAATGATGCTCCTGTTATATGTCGATGACTTTTTCTTGACAGAAAGGAGGAACTCATTAAATTTGCAAGAAGAAGACTTGTTGCCGAGTTTGAGATAAAGGACTTGGGGATGATGCACTACATTCTAGGCATGGAGGTGTGGACAAGGGAAGTATGTAGTAGAGATCCTAACGAGGTTCAGGATGATGGATTGCAAGGCCATGACCACATCTATGGAATCAAACCTAAAGCTATTGAGTGTTGCTTCATTAGAGTCGGTTGATGCCACGATGTATCGTTAGATGATTTACCTGACAAATACGAGACCAGATATTTTCTTTGCTGTGAGCACATTCAAAGACATGTTCACCTGATGGTTGCAAAGCATGTAGTGAGGTACTTAAAGGGTACAGTTCAGTATGGGATCAAGTGTGATCTCTTGGTTTGGCAGGATGGAGTCCTGCATGGTCTTGAGTACAGCTGAGGAAAAAGATGTTGCCACTTCTATTTGGGAGGTAGTATGTTTCTTTTGAAAACTACTATTTGACTTGGTTGATCTGACTTGCATTTTTGTATAATGCAGAGAGGAGCAGTGATCCAGATGGAGATCTCTCGAAAGAGGGATTTCCAGCATAGCTAATGAGACAGGTTGTCTAAGCATAAATCTTGGTGAAGCTTGTAGGTTGCTCAGACATAAACGGTCCTGTAGGTTGTCCTCGGATGTAATCGGTCCTAGCGAAGCTTGCGGGTTATTCTTGGACGTAATCAGCCCTAATGTGGTTCTATGCTATAAATGGCCAAAGTGAAGTTCGAGTACTTTAGGGAGAAGCTTGGTGTTCTCCAGATCTAGGTTCCCTCCAAAGGGAAATTATGAGACCTAGAGCCATTCTGACATGGTGAGAGGATTAGGTTCCTTCCATGGTAAGATGTAAGGGATGAGCCATTCTATCATGGTGAGAGGATTTAGTTCCTTCCATGTCAGATATGAGTGTTGAGCCATTCTGATGTGATTATAGGATTGGTTCTTATATGATCAGATATAAGTGTTGAATGACATTCTTGGAATGGAGGCACCTAACCAGTTACCAGAAATACTCAGTCTGGGACTGAGGGCCATTCTGATATGACTGTGGGATGTAGTCTTACATGATTAGATATGAGTGCATGGCCATTCTAATGTAATTGAGGGATGTGTTCCCACTTGATCAGTTATAAGGGCTAATGCCATTCTCTGGGAGAATGGAGGCACTTGGTCAGTTACCAGGAATCCTCAGTCTGGGACTGAGAGCCCTTTCGATGCGGTGTTTTTGAACATGGTTGAATGTAAGTGCAAAGCCCTTTCGATGCGGTGTTTTTGAACATGGTCCAATGAAGTGCAGAGCCCTTCCAATTCAGTGTTTTTGAACGTGGTTAGATAGTGTAAGTGCAGATCCCTTCCGATGCGGTGTGTTCACACATGGTCGGATATAATTGCTAAGACATTCTGGTGCGATGTGTTTACACATGGTCAGATGTGAGTGTTGGGCCTTTCTGACAAGATGAGGTTAGATGTGAGTGTTGGGCGTGCCTTTCTGACAAGATGAGGTCAGATGTAAGATCTAGGCAAGCCATTCTGACTTAGGGTCATATATAAGCATTGAAGACCTACATGAAGGGTAGGCCTACAACCAGCATAAAAATGACTGGCTCTGTAGAACTTTCTATGACGAGAAGAATGAAGAGATAGCACCATTTGATTGAGATAGAAGAAGCAGTAATTATGATGATGATTCAATGATGATCTAGCTTTGATGATGATCTAGATCAAGTGATGATCCAAACTTGATCATGATCCAGCAGTGATGATTTAGAATTAATGATGATCCAGTAGTGACGATCCCGATCAAGTGATGATCCAGACTTGATGATGATCCAGCAGTGACAATCCAGACTCAAGTGATGATCCAGACTTGATGATGATCCAGATCAAGTGATGATCCAGACTCGATGATGATCCAATGATGATCCAGAATTGATGAATATGACTTGACAATGGAGATGACTTGACAATGAAGATGACTTGACAATAAATATGACTTGAAGATGAAGATGACTTGATGATGATACAGAGAAGAAGACTTGTGCTGATAAATTGTGTTGAGAGAATACCTTCCTAGTTAAGAGGGAGTGTTGATGTATTTGTAACTTTGGAATGTATTCACTTGTATATCTTATGTATTGTACCCTGATGTTTATTCCAGGAAGTATTTATAATGTAATTGAGTCATGTAATCCCCCTGATGTTCTAATCGGGAGATTCAATAATGTAAACAAGTCATGTAAATTCATTGAGGTTAACCCTCCATTGTAAGTCAGCGCAATAGTCCCCACAATTGTGTCAAGGTTAACCCTCCTTGTTGATCGGAGGGCAAAGTCCCCACAACTAGGTATTAGACTCTCCTAGAGATGTCGGCTCTAGTAAGTAATTGTTAAGTGGGGCCAACATGTTAAAGTGGACATTAAGTGAATGAAATAATATAAATAAAGAGTGAGCCTCTCTATTTATCACACACATGCTCACCCATTGGAGGGCATGAGTGAGAGAGAAGTAGCTCTCTCAAATGAGAGAGAGAGAGAGAGAGAGAAGCTGTGGATATTATCTTTATGTTTTCAGGTTTTACTACTGCCATTGGTGCTCATTCTATCTCTGAGGAAGTTGTGGGGTTTTCTCCTTTATGGTTTCCCCGAGGAAAATTCTTTGTGTCTCTTGTCTCTTGTGTTTATTGTTGTGCATGTTATTATCTCAGATAAGATCCTAAGATAATGCTAGCTTAAATGATAAAAATCTAACACTCTGAAACTAAGAATAGTTGTGACTGCAAACCTGTGCTTACAACTGAAAATGAAAACAAACTAAAATAGTAATGAAGGAAATGCTTGATGATTGTCGAGCTTATTTGTTCATACCTACTCTACCTAACTTAGTGCATAAGCCCGATTAAGTGAGATCGGAATTCCAAGGAAGCCAATCAAGCAACTTGCCTATCAATTTAATTTCATTTTCATGCTTGATGAACAGGAATGGAATACAAAATGGAAAAAGGCTATAACAAATAAACTGATCTTTACTGTAGAGATGTGACCAGTCATTACCATTACCCAAACTTTCCATGTATTCTACTATGGGGTCATAGAAAACATGGCAACCTCCAGTATATCCTGTCATCTGTTCATGGGAAATATTTCCAGGACTCCCTTCCTCTAGTGATCTCTCAGGTTGATACTTGGAATATCCTAGAAAAGGGCACACAGAATCTTTCTCCAATGAAACGTACATCCTTTCGCTCAAAATTTCTAAAACTAGAGCTTCACTTTCTTCATGTGCCTCAGCATGAACGTCCTCCTTTTCTTTAATAGAACTGAGTAGGCATATTCCTCCTTTATGGGGTGATATTCCTAAAGGTAGAAAATTAAAAAAAATGTATTTATTTGAGGGATGCTTCCTCCTCCTTCATGACTCAACACCTCATCACAAATTCCCGACATGTCAATAAACGGAGAGGGATTGCATGATTGTTCCTCTTTATCATCTTCTCTTCCGCATAAGTTTATGGAATGCACCATACCCTCTAACTTATGTTTCTACTTAGAGGCTTTAATCATGTGTCGTGTTAATTTAAAATAGGAATAACACAAGGGTGGGCTATCACCTCCAGCACATTCACCATCCTTTCCTATCTCAACCTTCTGAATTTGGATTGCAGCTTGATTTTCGCCATTAGCAGACCTTGGTTCTATAACTGGCTCTTCATGTATAGCCCCCAGTACTCCTCCTCATACTCATCGAACACAGGCACACCGAAATCCTTTTTAAAATCGTCCTTTACGGACTCGGTGCTAAGCAGATTGCAATCTTCAGAAAACAGTCCTGCAAAACCATATGCTTCTATATCAAGCTGATCATCTTCCCGCCTAGCCAAGGAAAGATTTAGCTGGACAAGGACTTTCCCATTTTGCTTGTAGGGGCCAACCAATTTTAAAGTATCTTTTATTTTAGCACCATTGTCTTGGCCCAACAACCATTGGGATCTTTTAAGGTTTTCCTCAACCTCCAAACAATCAGTAAACATATGCTGCAGAATGGTTGATTTTCTTTCCAAAAGAAGTAATGACAGTTCAGGAGGAAAGGTGGCTGCATAATAGATCTTAGCAGCATTTTAAAGAGGTTGGATTTCCTTGAGAATGTTATAATAAAAGCTTGCAAACCTTCTGTTAAAACTAGATATGGGCTCATCCTCATGCCTCTTCAGGGAATAAAACCCTGAAAGTATTTGATCCAATGGCCTTCTCCTACCCCAAAATTTCAAAAAGGTGCAAGAAAAATCTTCCCAAGTATTGATGGACTTATGCTGCAATTGTTTGAACCATTCTTTAGCATCTCCTTGCAAAGATTGGGCAAAAGTCCTCATGCAACCATCATCATCTTCTATCTCAAAAAGGTCAAAGAAATGTTCAAATGCTTCTAAATGTTTCTTAGCAGTGAAGTGTTTGGATTCTCCATGAAATTTGGGGAGGTACTTGTAATGTTTCACAGGAAAATCATGGAGGATAGGAGGCAATTGTAGTGGTTTGTACTAGCTTGGAAGTCTAAGAGAGACCAGGTTAGGCACAATAGATACGCTATTAACTGAGGTTTCATGAGGTTCACAGGGGTGACCTTTAACGTCATGAGCTTCAGGAGAAAAATATTCGTCAAAATCAAATGTACAAGACGATGCAATGCTTTTGGTTCGTAAAGAAGAATAAACATGAATATATTCATAGCTCTGTTTCGAACGAATTGAACCATAGAAGGTTGTTTTGATAAATTTAGGAAAGGATAGGAACAAACTTACAAGACAAGACAAGGCATCTTGGAAGAAATGTAAACTCGAGTATCTTAACCTTTCACCATGCATTTTTGGGCCTTACAAGGAGTCCATTCTCCCTGGTGGATCCTGTTAGTTTTTCTGACAATTTAATTTTTGGGTCATACCACCAGTGGAGTCGCTGAAGTTTGAATCCTTTAAGAGTGGAGTCGCTAGGTGAAAAGTGCTCAAACTTCTTGATGTCTAATCATTGTTCACCATCAACAACTATATCTAAAACTATGTAGTTCTTCCCAGGGATGATCTTCAATCTTGTCCTTGGCAACGACACCGATTTGTTAGTGTCGAGATTGAGCCCATAGGTTGGGCGAAAAAGGGTCCTCTTCTGGGAAACAACAGAACTACTTTAGACTGCACCTTTGGCCCTGCGCAGTCAGAGAGGGATCTCTTGCTTGGTTTCAGGATTACTTCACGTGGGATATTCAATCAAGACCGGTCAAGAGGCCAGACTCCTAAATGGGACGAGTGTGTTAATTTAAGATGTAGGTGGGACTATCAGAGTAAGGGACCATTGGAAATGGAGTCGAAGGTCCAGGTAGGGAACATTTTGTAGGAGGTAAAGAATGGCGTGAATTTACAAACAGAGGCAATATAGCTATCAATCTTGCAATCAGGATATTTTTAGCGAGTGATTAGTAGATGAGAGCGAAAATTCCATCACGCAGAGCACCAACAAGATGAATTCTACATAACTTTAGAAGAAAACTTAAATGAATATCTGAAACAATAAACAGAGCATAGCATGTATGAATTCCAAACTGTTATACACTCATTTCAGACATGAAAGAAATTAACAAACTAGAATGAAAACAAGATGAACATTTCACGTAAAGAGATTACATATTGAAAGAAGCAACAACATAGGAATCTCTGTCTTGAAAGACAATCCTTCCTCTGCAAAATTATTCATAACATGGAAATCAAAGACTTTACAATGGAGAGACTCAGCCCTTGAAAGTTTTCCAACCAACCTCTATCTCAATTTATCGGGAGTGTCTTTATATTATTTCAATGCTTAGATTATCTTCCAAAACAAAACCTAAAAACTATTTCCAGTCATAATTAGACACTAACAGTTCAGAGAGTGGAACTATCGCCATGATTTACACATATTAATAAGCATTATAAGCAAGTGGGTGCACTCGGCCTGGGTGACAGCCTGACATGCTCGGCTACTGTTGTGGATTCTGAGTATGACACCTTTCCATTTGCTTTTAGGTGAGTCAGCATTTACTGGGTTTTGGACCTCTTAGCTGGTCCAATGAGTCAACACAGTTCCCTTTTTCTATCCCAAGTTTTTGTTTTCACCGTGTTCAAAGGTGGCTTTATGCATGGGCACAAATTGGCAGCGAAGTTTGCATCTTTCCCCTACTCAACCTCATTCATAGCCCCCTTCCTCTCCGGATAACACTGTTAGCCGTGGGGTCTGGAAGAAGGGTCACATTGCTCTTGGCCGAGGCAAGCCTTTGCAGTGGCTTGTAATTTTTGTACTCCTCACCTCCAGTGAGGTGGGCTCTCCCACAGGAAATAAGGTGGAGCATACCTCCACCAGCCCCATCACCTTTGGCAAGTGGAATTCACAAACAGGGCTGTGCAAGAATTGGACCCCTGATGCTCCCATCCGAACAACTACTCCTATAGAGCGCAGTCCAGGACTATCTCCTTATGTGGAGGTTTTGGGGGCAACGATGGTATCAGGGGTCCCTAAAAAAACACCTACGGGGAGCGAGTGTCCAGGCAATGCATTGTTGGAGGTGCGAGTATCTGAAGGTGGGTGTATCTCTCAAAATTATTCACGTTTGGGCCCTGATGGCTGGATTCATACTTGGCATGGAACACCAAGGTGACGGGTAAGTGGAAATTTGCTCGCCAACCATCACCACACCCAGACGAACAAGCTTTTCGAGCTAGATCACCATCGCCAAACCCTTCAAATTTCTATGGACTCACGATGAAACAAAAACTCGGGCTCTGGAAATATGTTAGCTCACTCCCTATGTTTCAAAGGCAATATATATAAGGCTTTGAGACTGAATTTTGTAATGCCCGGTCATCATTCTCACACATTCTGCTATCGAGTATCTTTGGTGCCGACATGTGCGAGGGCGCGAGCGGGTGATCCTTTACTTGCTAGCGATCTAGTCACGTCACTTCATCGGCTACATCACCTTACCATTTGTTGTGGGAAATATTTTCGGGTGCCACCTTGTGTAGTTGATCCATGCTACAAAGTACATGAAGTGGACGTTCCCAAGCTCCCTTGCTCTAGTGACATAGGAAACAAAATGGTCTTCCCCGTCATGTCAGCCTCGCCCCATGTGAAGAGTGGATCCACTAGTTACTTTCCTCACTCCCGCATGCTAGATTACACAGAGGCCACCTGTCTTTAGGTGATATGGCTCCTCCACATGGATGATTTTGCCTATACATATGCCACAAATGGCATCCAGAGGAATCGTCAAATTTGTCGGGAGGCAGATTATGCGTATGGATGTCCCCTCCACTGTCATCTCTACACTAGATGTGAAACTTGCATCCTTGAGGCCTCCTCGACCCTCCAATTTGGGGAACCTTTCACGTCCACCGTCCACGTTTCATTACTCCTGCCGCCAACTTCTCTTCTCTTGATATAACAAGTATCTTTAGATGGCAGCGTGTTCTTACCCTATCATTTAGATTGACCTTCCCATGCAACCGTCGATCTGAGTGGGTCCTATTACCCTTTCGTGAATCAAAATCCTGACGTTTTCTGTGCTAGTTCAAATCACGAAAAGAGCCACATCCATAGATCTACCATTGCTCTTGTCGTGACCATTGATTCTTTGCAGTCAATACCCCTTTTCGCAATTTGGAATCGTGACTTTATCCGCACAAGTCTGTCTTGCGAGATCAGCTGGGACCGTGGATCTGCTTCTGCTTTCACCTTTGCCCTCAGATACTATCATCCTTAAACTTGTTTCCTAATTTGGGAAAGTTCCTTCTATCGAGCATGTTTGCTTAACGAAACTGTTTCGGGCCGTCTATCGGGCTTCGCCTTAATCTTGGCCCTTCATTGTTTTCTAGTTTTAACAGACTCTGCGAATGCCCAACTTCGACCATTCTCTCGCATCCTTTGTCCAAAACCATGCTTTATTGCCACTCTTCTTCCTTGTGATCCTGGATCATTGGTCTACAATGCCTTTCTCTATCATTGTCGCGGCTCCAAGTCTTCGCCTCTGGAGGAATCTACCACTATAGATTGAGCTCTCTTCTTTATCTAACGGTCTAAAATGATGGAAAATGTGCATTTGATAATCTGAGGGGTGTTCATATAATTTTCTAATGAACAGAATCCTTTTGAACTCTGCCAAGCCCATAAATCGACTGTTGCAAACGAAGTGTTTATAGTTCCAACATGCAAGTAGCTTAGAGCTCCTAAGGTAAGGCTTCCCTATCTGGGATATTAGGTTTTGAATCAATTCTCCTTTTTCCTCTTAGGAAAAATGTTCTCTAAGAACACTCTTGAGAATAATCAGGTAGATTTATGGATTAACAAAAAGATCCCCCAAGCCTCTCTTTGGCTTGGGTTTTTATAGGCAGACTTTTCAGTCAAAGGAACAGTTAAATCAAAAATCATTTGATTTCTTGAATTAACCCTCTTTATTTAATTTATGTAATTTTAATATTTAACTTAGGAACTTTTGACTAGTTCCTATTTGGACTCTTGTAGTTATTTTCATATTTAATTATCATTAGTAATAATAATAACATATGGATCATTTATTTATTTCTTATAGCTATTAGTATTATTACTATGCTTACTCTTTATGCATATCATGTATAAATTATATATATATATATATATATCATTTGTTAACATTTTGTCCTTAGGTATCATATAACATGATCCCTAAACATATGACACTTTATTTAATGAGTCCTTCAGATAGGGGTTAGGTCAACTAGGTTAAGAAACTCTAAACCTCCTTGCATGTTGGATTCCCTCGTATAACATGGTAGCTCTTCAGTACTTGGTGAGATACATAAATTCGAAATTTCATTTAATCGCTTAAGAATAAGTAAGATGAGATCAATGTTTTATCCCAGTCATTTTCACTCAAAATAATTAATTATTTTCAGTAACTCCTAGTGCTTATACAGAGCCCGTACTCAACGTTGAAAACAAGGAGTTACAAACTTAGTGCAATTCCAGAGCTCCTCGCTCAACACTAATGCTAAGATGTACTTATAGGATACACCCAGGGATACAATGGCAAAGGATTTGATGTTCAAGAACATAGCATCAACATCAACTTGGAAGGCTCTAGGCCTTATGCCCAACACTTCCAATTTTTATCTTTTCATGTGCTTCAGACCTTCAGGCTCAACACAAATATAAATACTCATGTGCTCCAAAGCTTCTCGCTCAACACAAAACATCAAATACCCATGTGCTCTAGAGCTCCTCGGTCAACACAAAACATCTTATCAATTATGTGCTTTAGGGTCCACGCCCAACACATGAAATCATATATATATATATATGCAGTTGGCTTACGCCCAATATATCAAACAATCATCATGTTCATATGCAGTGGAGTCTTAGACCCAATATACCAACTAAACATCAAAGTAACATCATAATCAACGGGGCTTATGCCCATAAATGTTAGGTCAAAATTCAAGATATTACAGCAATCTCGAGAAAAAACATTCAACCCATCTTGGTTTGATGTGTAAGTATAGTGATTTTTCTTTAAATAAGTTTATTTTTAATATTTGGTTGAGTATAGATCTTTGCATGAGAAGCGAGGGGACGTAAACAAAAAAATATTTAAAAAAATGAAAAACATAAATTACATATAAACTTAAATAAAATAAAATAAAAATAAAGCAACATAAATCCATTCCATTTTAAACCAGGATCTATCAAGTACCAAGAGGAATCCAAATTATGGTAAAAAATAAATATCAAGTACCAAGAGGAATCCAAATTATAGTAAAAAAATAAACGTCTTCAAAAATTGGATCCTTATTGATGCTTGATGAATCTCGATTTAAAATACTTCTATGCTAGTGATTACCATATAGAAAAAGCAAATTCAACCTTTTTTAAACATTATGTTACTGAAAATGTAAATAATAATTCTGGCATGAATTACGCTTTGTTAATGGCATAATCTTTATTTTCATTATCTTAACTTTATGTTTTAAAAGTTCTTTAAGAGAGAACATCCATTATTGCATAAATAATAACATGCTCTTTTAAACATTGATTCTCACAAGAAGCCTGCTCCACTTGGTGGATAGCATAATCTTTATCTGCATTATTTTACCCTTACGTTTTAATTTATGAGCTTAGAGTTCATTAAGAAAGAACTTCCGATTATTGCGTTAAATTATTCCATCTTTATATGCGTTGACCAAAGCCTAGAGCTCTTGGCTCCCTTTAGTTCAATGATTGTGTTACTTAAATTGTTTAGCTCTAAAAGTTTGAAAAAGTTACTTATATAATTATATGTTATATAAGGAGTTTCCATTTTTTGGATACAAAACGTGACAAAGAAAAGCGGCTTATTCCTTGTTTTGGGAAAAGTGATTGTGTAAATATAAAAAATCTCTTAAGTGCCTACACTATAGTGTAATGTGGGAAAAGATTCCTTATATGTAATACATGATACTTTTTGTGATCATGAAGAATAATTTATTAACTTCATTGTGAAGGGAGCAATGAATTCTTTTTTTTCAGAGGAAAAATTACCAGTCTTTGATATTCACAAAGAATCAAAAGACATCTTTAGCAGTTACAGATAGTCTGTTGTGTTAACAGCTCCCAACGTTCAGCCATCATAAAGTGGGATAACTTCATCTCAGAAAAACTGTCTAAGGAATATATAGTGACAGCACTCAAATACTGCCATACAAGACAGCAATACAGTCATTGACCAGCAAAGAACATAAACTAAATGACCAGCAGCATGCAGAACTAATAAACCAGCCATCAATCAAGTAAAAGATAAGTGAAAAAACTAAGTCTGATGCTCCTCAGACTTATTCATCACTCCTGATAAATCAGGTCAGAATTTGTAGTTCTGTATCCTTTAAACATATCGGTCCAGGCAGTCACAAAACATACATGCTGAAATATCACAGAATAGGAACCAAAAAGTAAATACTGATCATATGGCTGAAAGCTGTAAATGGAAAATTCAGCCATCAAAAGAGAGCAAAATGCCCCTCATCAATAAGTATTCCATCCATGTATTCCTTGAAGATACCAGAACCCAAATCCAGAGATAATGCCTTCTTTGAAAGTTCATCAGCAAGTATGTTGTGTTCCCGGTAGATATGATTGAAGGCCACAGAAGGTACCAGCTGTATCATAGAGAAAATATCTTCATACCAGTGTTTCAATGTGGGAATATGCATGGCCGACTGTCTTTTGACCCATGATATGACCACCATTGAATCACCATATATCTTCTTTATGGGCAATCCCATCCGGATGATAGTTCTAAGCAGTGACCAGAGTACCATCAAATCAGCTCTAGTGTTGGTTCCAATTCCACAGCCCACCGAGAAACATAAGTAATGGGTTTCACTTATGTAGATCACGAACCCAGCACCCCCCATCATTCTTTGTGCTGCACCGTCAAAATATCCTGCAGGGAAGTCATGTAGAGGCTGAGGTCCAATCTTTCTTTTCTTTTTTGTGTAAGAAGGAACTGGGTAATAGGCAGCCAGATCTTCAATTTTATAAATGAGAATAGTGGCTGATGGTTTAGAATTTTCAAAAATACACAGATTGCGATGGAGCCACAGCGACCAGAAAATAAAAATAGGGATATATCGGCTAGGATCAGAAAAAGCAGTGGAGTCAAACCAATGATTCAGGAAGGATCGGACGGTGTGAGGACAGATGGTAGAGCCCATACGTATCGAGAAATGTGTGAAGATGGTGGTCACGAAAGGACACCGAATGAATAAATGTCCACAGTCCTCGTAGGCATTTTCACAAAAAACACACCTACTAGGGCCATGATACCCTCTAGAAAGTAAATGGTCCCAAGTAAGAATTCTGTCATTGCTTAAGAGCCAAATAAAACAAGTAATCTTCAAAGGGATCTTCAAAGACCAAAGCTGTTGACAGGCCTGGTATTGTTCTGCCTGTACATAAAGAGAGGCCAAACCTTCATAATCCCTTGCTGCACTGATAGATCCTACATATTGTCCAGTAGACCACAGAAGTGAATCCTCTTCCACATTTAAGCTGATCCTGTTATATTCTAAGCCACGAGTATATGAACTCCAAAGAATACTCCATTCTTCACATAATTCTAATTCCTCAGCAGTGAACCAGAGTCCCGTCTCATGATTTAGTGCCTGGGCAAGTGTGTTGATGCCATAATCTTCAAGATAGGTTCTGAGTTCATATGGCAATATGTATGAACTGCCAAGACCTACGATTGGGTCTACCCCAACTCTGACTTCAGTGCCACAACCCACTTGCCAAATTAAGCCTTGACCTATCCAATTCAAAATGATCATGAATCCCATCCAGATACGAGAAGTGTTATTGAATCTGAAATGTTTATTCCTGAACCAGCTTTGGACCGACAAATCCTTCATGTACTTAGTCCGAATGAGCTGATTCCAAATACCAGTGGTATTCAGTACATACCAGAAGTTCTTCATTCTCAATGATATACAGAATAGGGGCAAATTTTTGATACCCCATCCCCCCATAGTGATGGGTCTTGCCAGTATTTGCCAGTCAACTAGGTGAAACTTTCTCGATGCAGCCGATGATCCCCACAGAAAATTGAAGATAAGCTACCTGAGCTTGTCCAAAATGGTCGAAGGGATAGGGAAAAGTGAACACCAGTAGACCGGGAGGCTTGTAAGGACAGCCCGGATAAGGACCAATCTGCCCCCCAAGGATAAGTACCTGTTGGTCCAATGTTTAATACGGGATTCAAATCTTTTGATGAGCCATAGCCAGTCCTTAACAAGATATCCCGTAGGCTTCAAGAAAAAACCCAGGTAAGTGAAACCCCGGTCAAGGTGCTCGAAACGGAAAGGCAAGATGTCAGATACCCCTCTCATGATGCAATCCTTCACGTTGTAGTGCAGAAAACAGGATTTGTCCATGTTTATGTTCATTCCTGAGGCTTCACAAAAGGATTCAAGTATCACCTTAAAAGCGATCCAGTCTTCCACAGTACCCATTCCAAAAAGTAAAACATCATCAACAAAGAGGAGATGTGTGATGACGAGATCATTAGAGATCTTGATACCCTTAATCAAACCATTCTGTTTAGCATCAGCAATCAAAAGGCTAAGTCCTTCGATAACTAAAATAAAGATCAGAGGGGATAGTGGACATCCTTGTCTGATGCCTCGAGAAGCTGGGAAAAATGATGAGGGTGCACCATTAACTAGAACAGCAAAATTTGCAGATGTTATACAGCCCATAATCCAGTTGACCCCAACTAAAGGTACCCCAATCTGGATGAGTATCAATCTGATGAAAGTCCAATTGACACAATCAAAAGCCTTAGTCAAGTCCAGTTTGAGTATGAGAGCAGATATCTTTTTCAGCTTAACAGTATGCATAACCTCTTGAGTAATGGCCACAGGCCCATGAATCAGGCGATTCTTCAGAAAACCAAACTGCTGATGCGATATATGGGAGTCCAGGAAGGGTTTAAGTCGAGTAGCAGCAACTTTAGAGATCAATTTGTAACAGAGATTACATAAAGATATGGGCCTGTAATCCCCAAAGCAGGTGGGGAGATCAATCTTAGGTATGAGAGCAATAAAAGTGGAGTTAATGGCAGGGGGAACCCTACCCATAGAACGTGCAGTCTCCACCAGGTGTAAAAGGGATGGTCCCAATAAATCCAGGAAATGTAAATAAAATTCTACAGTCCATCCATCCGGACCAGGGGCTTTATCTCTTTTAAAAGTCTTCAGTGCTTCCTCCACCTCCTGTATAGTAACAGGACATGTGAAAACTCCCTTGTCATCCTCTGTGAGATATGATGGGTAAAGGCGAAGGACATTTAATTGAGCAGTGAGGGTAGTCTTACCATCATCAGAGAAAATGTCTTTATAATCTCTTACCCCCATGTTTTTTAATCCATTGTCATCAGAGATCCACGACCCATCAGTGTCCTGTAGACTCCATATAGTATTCTGATTCTTCCGGGAAGATGCCACAGCGTGGAAGTATTTTGTGTTAGCATCTCCCTGAGAAGCCCAAGTGATTCTGCTTTGTAATCTTGCAGAAGAAATCTCATGTTCCAGAATCTTGTAGTGAGCAGCTCTGAGATCAATTAATCTGCGATGCTGATGTAAGGTAAGAATCCCAGACTGGGACAACAGGAGGAGGGCAGATATCTCCCCTTCCAGCTGAGTGGAAGTGTTTTTCATATTTAGTGTCTCCTTCTTAGTCCAATCCCGCACCTTTCCCTTTAATAGTTGAAGTTGTGAGGAGAAATCAGACATAGCATCCAGAGTTGAATCCATGGCTGGGGGAGACCATGTTTGACGGATCACATCATAGAAACCATCATGTTTAATCCAAGAATGATTAAACTTGAAAGGATAAAGACATGTCTTAGAATGATCCCCCCATTCGAGTAGAATAGGAAAGTGATCAGAAATGTCACATCTATGGGTCCACACACGGTGCCTAGAAATAAGGCCAATAAGCTGATCAGATATAAGGAAACGGTCCAATCTTTTAGAGATACCCTCCTCACCGGCACGACCGTTGCGCCAAGTGGGGCCAGTACAAGTGGGGGCAATGTCCACCAAGTGATGTGCAGAGAAGAGGGCAGAAAGAGAAGGTCCCAGGGGGTCCATTAAGGCTTTTGATCCCCAAATCTCCGATGCATTGAGTGTGAAGTTAAGGTCGCCAGCAAGGATGAGGTTATGTGTGGAAAGTATACCTCTCAATGCTAGGGAATTCCAGAAAACATCCCTATGCAGGTAGGGTCCATAGATGTTAAGAATGGAAAAAGGAAAAGTACTCCCCCGCAACGAAACCTGGAGTAAAATGCCCGCCATCGTTTGGAAAGCCTTACATCTGAGCTTGCGAGGGTTCCATCCAGATAGGGTCCCCCCCGAGAGTCCCGACGAGGCAATGGCGCAAAATTCCCACCCAGGGCATAACTTAGAAAAGGCAAATAGGGCAGGGTAAGTACTGGTCATGGTCTCCTGGAGAAGTATCACATCCGGGGAAAATTTCGAGAATAAGTGACGAAGTCTTTTTTGTTTGACTGAGCCCCCCAGTCCTCTAACATTTAAAGACAGGATATGCATCATGAGCCAGTATGAGAAGGGGTCGATGCTCTAAGGACCCGGTCATGTGAGGAGCAAGACAAACGAGCAGCGTTCTTGATACGAGTTGATATCGGGGTGTGTGGTGCAGGAGCAGAAGACTCTAGGAGAGTAGGTTTAGGTTTTCTTTTCTTCTTACCCCTAATGGTAACATTTTCGAAACGAATGGAGTCAAGGGGCAAGACAGAGGGCGAAAGAGGTGTTCTATCAGAGAAAATTTGTAGGGAATTTTGTAAAGTAGGATCGGAGAAAGATGGAGCATCGGTCGGGCTACATGGAGAAGATACAATGGCAGGAAAGGTGGATACAAGTGGTGGAAAATCGGCTGAAGTGAATAGAGGCCGAATAGGACAAGATAACTGTTCCACCGGCTGGAAAGTGGTAACCCCATAGGTGGGGCTACTGCCAGAAAGGGATGTGTGAGGAATGGGTGCAACAGGAGCATCTGAATAAATCTCCAAATGCTCAGGGCGAGTAACAGGTAAAGATGGTGTAAGTACCTCAGCGCCCTCCAACGAGTTTTCCACCCGCGCGCTGGGGTAGGGTGAACTTGAGGAGACAAGTGAATCCAGACCACCGGCAACAGGACATAAGGGCGGAGAGGAACCAGAAAGTGGAACGGGAGGCCCCCCCGGAGCACAGGTCGAGTCAGGGAGAGAAACCACAGCGGGAGGTTGATTATCCCCCGAAGATAAAGGTAGAACACTAGGTGAAAATACAGTCGAACCAGGGGTACAAGTCGAGGAGAGATTCCGGATGAAGGGCGCTGCCCTGTTGGATCCAGGAGTGAAAGAGTCTAGATATGCCACCTCAGACTCATAAGCATCGTCAAATAATGTACATGCATCTTTAATATTGTCTAAAGATGAAATAGGGAGAAAAGATGCTTGCCTGTTCAGAGATTGACCATGCGCCGAAAGTGGAGTCCCCGGAATCTCAGAAGGAGAGCAGGTGGCAGGAGAGATGGAACAGTTACGTAGCGAAGGACATAGATGCCTCAAGTGCCCGATCTTCCTACAAATGCTGCAACGAAAGGGTACGCCCTGAAAATCGATACGCTGATTGATAATGGACCCTTCGCAGTGTATGTTGATGTCAGCAGGTAAACCAGTGGAGATGTCAAGTTCGACAAGGATCTTTGCAATCCTCTTGTCATACACATTCATGAAGTCATCATCTACAGCGATAAAACGGCCAATGGTGTCTCCAAGACCAGCCAAGATGGACCTGTTCCACAGAGGAAAAGGAAGACCGGGTAAGAGCGCCCAGAGATGTCTTTTTCTGATCCGCTCCCGCACCGGATCGAAGTTTACATGCCATCTGTCGAGAACCAGAGATCCCCTACCAACCCGCCACATTCTGCTCAACACTAGAGAGGCATGGCTGTCTTCAAGAAAGACAAACACGATCCATCCTTTAGTTAAGAGGCTAATAGAAGGCACGTAGTCGATGAGAGGTTTCCAGAAGGTTGAAGCCCATTCATGCCATTTTTTTTTATCCATAGACGCGTACTCTAGACGGCCTATAAGAGCTCTGGAGCATAAAGCATGAATACGGTCCAAATATATGTCTCTGCCAACCACAAAATCCAGTGTGCCATCCCGCGCCTTAAGGGACTTGGTCTTTCGTCGACGTCTAAATCTATCTGCATGTTGGCCTTCAGCAGTCGCCACCAGTGTCTCCATGGATAGTGACAGATGAGACACGGTCAGAGAGACACAAGGTAGCCCCCCGGGCCAGAGTAAAGTCAGACCCACTAAACAAAGTCAAGTTCTGTCCTTGAGTACCACAGAGGCTGCGACTGGAGAGTGGAACCCGGAAGGGTTAAAATAATCACATAAAACCCCCACCAAGAGAATCACGGGTGATGTATCCCCCACCGGACCAGAGAAATAAGTCAAAAACACAGCTTATAAACCAGGGTACGAACCCGAGACTCTGGGGAAAAAGGGTGAAAATAGCGATACCAACCACAGGCCCGAAAAGGATTCAAAACCACTATGACCTGACCGTGTATCGAACCCAAGATCCAAAGAAAACCCCAGATAAAATTCGAAGAAACCAAAATACACCGATAACCCACATCGCAGCCCTAAACAATCAAACAGGAGAAGGTGGCAAAATGCAAGCCTAGAGAGAGGGGTAAACCCTAGCCAAAGCGTAAAGCCATGTATGGTTAACCGCAGAACCCCAATGCCCAAAGATGTGCTAACCCGGAGAGATAAGTCGTCGGTTCCACAAAAGACCCTTCAGGTGAAAACCCAGTCAAATACCAGAAGCGTGCAGACACGGGCACAAAAGGCCATCACCTGGGAATGTTCTAAAAAGTCAGAAGGGACAGCTAAAGAGAAGGTTCCAGAAATATAGGAAAATTCTAAGGAACAACAGCGACAGGGCACTCAAATAGAAGGTTCCAGAGGTCGCATAACGCCCCGCATGAGACAAACCCTAAGAAAGGCCCGAAAGTCAAATGCAACTAATGATAACCTTCCCACTTGTTTATGCTGGTTGGTACTAGTCCTCAGCATTGAGGATGGACTCCAGCCGTTGTATTTGACCACAGGGATAGGCCAGTTCAGAGGGGCACAGCGAACAGGGTCTTTTTCAGAGTATCAAAGAGGACCAGAAAAATAGCCAAACGCAGGTAATAGATGCAATGACACAGGGAAGACGGAGAAGACCCATCCTAAATGCGCAGATAAAAACCCAAGAAATACACAGGCCGAGAGCTACCCACAAAAGTTGGTCAATATGGAGCCCATGTATCAGGATAATAGCCATCGCCCCATCCCTATAACCCCAAAAGACACAGAAAGCCTCTAGTGACCGGCGGAAGGCATGCAGAAACCCTCTGTGGATGCCCAGGGAGCAATGAATTCTAATAAAGACACTCCATCATTCTATAATATGAAGTTTTCTTATTAAGATAAAAATGGATTGGTTACTAAGTGTTTAGCTCATTTTTTTTTAATATTAATTTTATAGTTTAAATCGGATTATGACTCTTGGAAGGATTTTTATACCAAGTTTTTGATGTTAAATGTTGGAGAAGAGAGCATCAAGTTGTTAGTTAAAAGTTAAGTTATATGTTTTTCTTTGAGGGAGTCAAGTAAGAGGCAAGGGAGCCAAGTAAGTTTATAATTTTAGCTTTTTATCATTTCACTTGGGATAATTTAAGTGGAAATATTTTGAATTTCTTTAGATGATATTATTCCATTTTAAATGAAGCCTTTGCAATAAGGCTAATTAGCAAGTTGATATTATTCTCTATGAGACAGATTTGATGATAAGGAATATGAAATGCACTAGTTTCCCTACACATTTGTAACAAGGTGAAATCATGAATCCAGGTGTCTATTTGTTTTTTGGGAGGCGGGGGTCTGGGGGGTTATGAGAAAAGCTTTGTTGTTTTTGCAAGTTTGTCAACTTCGAGCAAATAAAAATTAGATTTGTATTTAGAATTTTATTTTGTAGTAAAAACAAAACTTGTAGAGAATTGTGTTAGCTTTCTATCGGTTATTTTTTAGCTTTTTTTTATTGGCATTTGATATGTCATTTTTTCAAGTGTTTGATATTATGTTCTTAATTAATGAAATTATGATAAATAGTCTTGTTTTTAGACAACAATTTATTCATTATTCAACTATTGTTCATTAAAAACAAAATATGTTATGATGATATAGATAGAAATATGTCTATAATTTTGTATCCAACAACCGCATACAATAATTATTAGAGTTTTTTGAAATGGACCGATCTAAAAAACTAGCATAAAACTGCCATGTTTATTTTGACATAACATCTTCCCTAATTTCCAGTTCAAAACAAAAAAACAAAAAGTACCACTTTGAAGACAACGCATCAATGTTTTATACCATGATTTTTCAAAAACAAATCATCGTGTCTTTAAGAAGTCATTGAATTTTCATTTCAATGAATTCTATTAAATTTTGAAGCAATCCAAACACCTTCTAAGAAATATAATTAATAAAATTAGTGAATCACACCAAATTCAACAAAATTTGCATCTATAGAAAGGAGATTGAGTTCTGCAACTAATGGTATTATATTTTGTGATGAGAAATTTGATGTATTTCATATGATCCGATCTCTTCAAAATTGGAAGAAGAGTCAGAAATGGGATAGAATACAATTTTTGAAAATTTACAGGTTTTAGGTCGAAAAAAAATAAAATTTCGGCCAAAAGTTAGTTTTAACGGATAGAAAAAAGTTTGGCCAAACTATTAGTTCGGCCGAAAAACATTTTTTAATTTTTTTTGTCGGCCGGAAAAAAATTGAATTGTTTTTTTGAAAAAGCGTTTAGATTCATATTTATAACAATCATGTTCACACATATTTTTCGTATTTTTTAAAAGATCACCATTTTACACAGTTACTAACAAAGGCTCTTTTCTGGTAAGTGTTCTTAAAACTTATCTTCTAAGATGAAAGCTCTTTTTCTTTGATAGTAAACATTCTTTTGGAAAAAATGTTATGGTAAAATGTTCTTAGAAACTATCTTCTGAGACGAAGACTCTTTTTCTTTGATAGTAAAGATTCTTTTCGGAAATTTATGGTAAAATCTTATTTTTAATGGTAAAATGTTTATAGTAAAGTGTTCTTAGAAATTATATTCTTAGGCGAAGAGTTTTTTCTTTACTTAATATGTTTCTAGGAAATATTTTATGGTACGAATTTTCTTAAAAAATCTTTACCAATTTCTCCTATGGTGCATTTTTTTTAATTATTTTGAGCAATATTTTATGGACAAGTCTTTTAAGGTGAGTTTTTTTCTTTGATGATTAATATTCTCTCGAGGGAAATTTATTCTAGGTGAAGGTATAAATTGAATAATCATGGGCAACAAAAAAGTGCAAAAGAAGAAATATAATTGCACTCAAGATGATGCCATACATAATGAAAAGAAAAGACTCAAATACCATGAAAAAAAGAAACAAAAGAGTGCAAATATTGAAGACATCGCTAATGATGATGTAATTAGAAATGATGATGTAACTAGAGTTTTGGATCAAAATGTTGATGATATGAATGCTCAAAATCAAACTCAAGAAGAAATTGAACCATGTATGTACAAATATTGTAAATTTGTTTAAAATGTAGTAACTGGTTTTTATAAATGATTGTATTTTTTAAAATAATTTTCAAATGCAGATACAGATTTATGTTCTAATGTTGATCAAGATGTTGAAGATGTTGAATACATTGAAGAATCAGAAAATGAAGCAAATATTCAATCTAATAGACGTATTCCCACAATTCTACAAGTTCTACAAACACTCTGTCAAAAAGGATAGATTTACAAGAACATAAAATCAGTTTTACAGAGCTTTTGAATAAGTTTGAAAAAGAAATTTATAAATACATCAAACATTCACATAGAGAATGTTGGAAAGACATACAATTCAAACAATCACATGTTGTTTTTCCAGTAGGGACTATTTTTTCTATCGTTGATTTCGTAGAGAATTACATATTTGAAGCACAAAAAGAAATACAAAGTGAATATTATCATTCTAACGAAGTTTCTATATTTGTCCATGTTCTATATAGACATTATCAACACAATTTTGATGATATAGAAAGCACAAATGACAATCGACATGTGATCAAGGAATATCATTTCTATATCAGCAATGATCGTACACATGATACACATTATGTACAACATTGTTTTGATATTATTTATGGTTCGTTGAAAACACGTGGAATTGTAATGAATGAACATTGGATATGGTTAGATGGATGTGCAGGGAAATTTAAATCTTCATGATCATTCTTCTAGTTATGTCGCCTTCATAAAAAAACAAATATTAAACATCATTGGAATTTTTTTGAAACTTGTCATAGAAAAGGGGAGCACGATGGTGCAGGGGCATGTCTAAATTGAGCACTTTGAATGTATCAAATGAACCATTATGTCGATCAATTTGTGTGTGTTGATCAATTTGTTCAATGGTGTAGTGTAAATATCCACCATGATTGCAATCAACAATCAAAGGATGTGCACATGTATGAACTGTGTTTTCAAAACGTAATTATTCAACTTGGAATGACTTTAATATGTACATCTAGTAACATTTTACTCACATGTACATGTAAATTGTTTATTTTGGACATGCTTTTTTGGCATATTGGAATCCAAGATATAGACACATCAATCTCATATGATGCTATCACTATTCATGGAACTCGATATTTACACTCAATAAAAAAGAAAAAAACCTTCCAAAATGTGTTTTGATTTGATAGTAGGAAGCTAACATGCTTTTGTCCCATTTGCATGGAGGACAGAGAATCAATAGAAAATTATGAAAGCATCAATTACAATATTGTTAAACCTTGGAAACACAATGAAATTAATATAAAAGGGAAAATGCCACTCGAAATCTTTGAGGAGTTGGAATCAGAGGACATTGCAATATTAACTAATGGTGATAGAATTTCTGATCTTGTTAGAGAAGGTAACTTTATGTACACTTTAATAAATTTGTCAATTTTTATTTTAAAGATTTTCTACTTGAATGTCATATATGTATATGTATATGTCTGTCTGTGTGTGTGTGTGTGTGTATGTATATGTATGTATGTATGTATGTATATGAAATTTGTTTGATTTAATGAAGATGAATTTGACAAATTCAATGTTCTTAATTATGTGCAGGAGATGTATTTGTTGTGGTTGCACCCATAGACAACAATAAAAATGTCAGATATTATTTGATGCGATGCATAGAGAGAAAGATGAAATTTTTGGAGTACTATGGGGACAAAGGTTTTATATATGAAAGATGGTCAAATCTATTAAAAGGTTATTTTTTTCAAGAAACATCAAACTGAAATTGATGTTCACTTTAAAGACTATCAAACTAATGGCATATGCTTCCAATATAGTCATTTGGTATGCGCAGCTCGCATAAAGTTGAATAAAAAATTGAAAGCTAGAAGATGGAATATGTCAAAAGTTGATCATGAAAGAATAATTGAAGATGTCATTCATTTACAATCTTATTTATAATTTGAATCATGTTGAACATGATACATACTTTTTACATGAAGGACATCTTCATCGGTTTTATAATTGTGACACTCAAATAAAGTGATTATTGATAAGTTTGCTAGATTAATGTTTTGATGATTTTTTAAGCACATTCCTTAAAAATGTATTGTGATTGAAATTATAATGTTATACACTTAAGTATGTGTTATGAAATTGTCAAATCATGAGATCTGTGCATCTTTGAAACTTAAATATGATAGATTGTTGAGCTTATGTACATGTCAAATTGATAATTTTTACTTAAATATGATATCAAGTTCTTACATTGTTGATCTTATGTCCATCAAATTGAGGAAACTTATATGATAGTGTTCTTACATTGTTTAGCTTATGTACATCAAATTGATGAAAAATATTTTATATTGTTCTTAGGTTGCTAAGTGTATGTATATCAAATTGATGTAAATTATATGATATATTGTTCTTAGATTGTTGAACATATGTACATCAAATTGATTGATGAATTGTATTGAGTGGCTGTAACTTTGTAACATTATGATATGTATCAAGTAAATAACCAAAATTCTCATTTTTGTTCAATTAATATTTCTAAAATAACAAATTAGATTATAAGAGTTTCAAAATACTTGTGGACATTATTATTATTGTGTCTTACATGGATTTTCATTCTTTTTATTGTTATATACAATATTGTTTTATTAACAGACTTTAAACAAATGGTATATTACCATAAAAAGTCAATATATTCAAATTGAAGCACTCTATAAAATGCATTATATACACTAAAATTATTAACCAAATATAATCATGATATCAATGATAAAATAATAGTATGAAAATGATAAATCAATGATGGCCATCATGTCATAGAAAAATTTATATAGGAATACACCTAGAAAGTTTATCTTATAAGGAAACAATTTTTCACTATATTCATAATTTTTTGCACATGATCTAAGTCAAACTAATTATTCTATTATAAAATTTGTATACAGTTTAAGTAATTAATATTCTATAGATATCATATATTATTCCACCTAAATTATTGAAAACATTCCTAACTAACATTCCTAAAGTGCATTTTATTTAACATTCCTAATGATTGAAAACATTCCTAACTAACATTCCTGTTAAGTGTATTTTATTGAACATTCCTTATGATTGAAAACATTCCTAAAGTACATTTTAATGAATATTCTATAGATATCATATATTATTCCACCTAAATTATTGAAAACATTCCTAACTAACATTCCGAAAGTGCATTTTATTGAACATTCCTAATGATTGAAAGCATTCCTAAAGTGAATTTTATTGAATATTCTATAGATATCGTATATTATTCCACCTAAATTATTGAAAACATTCCTAACTAACATTCCTAAAGTGCATTTTATTGAACATTCCTAAAGATTGAAAAAATTCTTAAAGTGCATTTTAATGAATATTCAACATATATCATATATTGTTCCACTTAAATGCTTGAAAACATTCCTAACTAACCGTTCCTAAAGTGTATTTTATTGAATATTCTACAAATATCTTATTTTATTCCACCTAAATGATTTAAAACATTCCTAACTAACATTCTTAAAGTGCATTTTATTGAACATTCCTAATGATTGAAAATCATTTAAACACAAGTGCAGCATATTGTATATAAACATCAACTACCATATTGAACATATTGAATATTCTTAGCATTCCTAACATGGTTCTTTAGGAAAATAATTTAAACACAAGAGAATCAGACTGTATATAAACATGAAAGAAATTAATCTATGTATCGCATATCCAAATTAAATCGTTTAAACAAAATTGACCAAATTAAAATAATTTAAACATTTAATTAAATTATATTTGAACTTGTTCCAATATTAAAAGTTTAAAATATATATAAGTTTAAATGATAAGTTTAAAGTTTTAACATGGAAAATGTCAAATTAACAAGTTCACAAGTATAAAAACAGATATAACTATGTAATATCCATTGTATGGATGTCACTCTCCACATTATCCTGGCGATTGACCTATAACACATGCAACATTTAATTAAGCATCAATATATAAATTTTATACTATAAATAAACTTTAATAAAAATACAATTGGAATTTAAAATAATAAAAATGAATAAATATACCTGATTGATCCCAACACCCAAAGAGGTCAACACATCCAAAGCCATGGAAGGTTGTACAATGCATTTACCCACCTACAATTTTAATTTCATTACTTAAATTTTTCATGTACATACATATAAAATAAATTAAAATTTAAGATGTTAGCGTCTTAAACATTTGAAACATGTAATTTAAACAACTTAAATTAAATTTAAAAAAAATGTCAATTGTTTTTAATCATTACTAAAACATTTGAAAGGTGCAATTTACCTCAAAATATTGGGAGACACTAGGAATGTCTCCCAGTATTGATGATGAGAGGGGCCCATACCCATGGTCCCAGGAGAAGGGATCAGAACCTATGAACACAACCAAAATTTCAATCTCAGAAAAAGGTGTCATGACAATAATGAGAACATATAAATTTATAGATATTTATACAAATGTACCTCTTTCAATGGCCCTAGGTTAACACTAGAGTCAACCATAAAATCACATTCATCCAACATTTGGGTGAACTACAATTCAAATGAGTTCATTTTAAATACCCATTGTTATATATATATATATAAACTAGTAAAACATGATTTAACAATTATGAGTAAAAATAAAAGTTCTCGCATACCTCCCCTGTCCCTCCTTCCTCGTGATGGAGTAAATCAAACAAGCCATCTTGACAATGTTGTGCATAGGCCTTGGAATATCCAAGGTTCATTGAATCTACCTCATTGTCTTTTTTATAAGAAAAATGTGCATGAGAACAAGTGCATGCTCTATGTCAATTCATGCCCACATCAACCCCCACTAGAGCAGATGGTAACTTGTCTCCTATGATTGTTCTGGACTCTAGACCAATCTGAGAGGTCGCCTCCATCTCTGATTATAATGTAACAGTCTCTATGGCTGAGGCACCAAACGAGGTGTATCCTTAGGCAACAATGGATTGCGAAAGGCTCCTCGTTCATACGTCCTACATTTTCCAACCCCGTAAAATTTTGTCGCAGCATCTGTGTAATCTGGATTCATGTTTAAAAAAAACTCTCAATAAAAAAACCTCATAAAATAATGTGGCACTTCATCGTTCCATGGAAATATACCATAGGCAGCTAAGAATCTATCATATAGATAGTGTGCAATCTTTGGGTGCTTGAAATATTGCACCTTTAACATCTTCCACTTCCGTCCTTCTTTAAAATTAAACATTGAAATGGCATATGCTTTTGATACCCTCTTCTCTACATTAAACCACTTGTCAGGACCCATCACCCAAGCCTTATGCATTTGTATCAAGTGAATAAAACAATCTATTGTTGGCCCAACACTTCTATAGGAACCAATAAACTTTCCTAAATATTCGAAACGTATTTGCAAACTTTTTTGGATCTCAATTGGGATTTATAAGCTAGAAATATCATCCCTCAATTTGTTATGGTGGAATGTGCATTTTTCAAGGGTGACAGAAACAATATCATTTTCCCAAGGAAGAGCATCAGGTATATATGAAGTATAAATGGTTGTGGTCTTACAACCATGTGATTGTTGTAAAGTAACCCTTTGCCGACCTTGACCCTTTCATTGAGCATTTGCATGACCTTGCTCTTGGTCCCTTGCAACATCCCATCATCTCCAGCCCTTGCATCACCACCCTCATTTTCTCCAAATGCATCACCCTCATTTTCTGCAAATGCATCATCACCCTCATCCTCTCTGAATGCATCACCCTAACCCTCAGCAGAACCAAGATCCTCTACATTTACACATGTGATTATGTATAATTTAGTATATAAATACACAAACATATATATACACATGTGAAAATTAGTTATTAATTTAAATAAACTATATATATGTAACATATTACCAATAAAATATGGTTGGTCTATTGGTCGTTCTCTAAAATGAAGACCAAAATAGGGAGAATGGTCACGAGATGAATCAAATAATTGACTAGACACAAATGCTTGCCCGCTCTCATGAGACAATCTATTACGTCATCTCTCTACAAAGAAAAATGAAAACAAAACTTAGTAAAATCAATGAACAAGATTTAAAACAAATATAAATATGCATGCATACTCAAAATTTTGCATGTGCATAAATTTTAAACACATACCAATTGTGTGTCGATATAATACGCTAGAATCTCTAGATGTTTCAGACCATCTTTGAGAGTGAACATTTGAAGGTGTTTCAGTAGATATAGGTGTGGTATTAGGCTTCCTTGTCTCAATAGATGTCAGAGTACATCTTTGACTCAAATAATGAGTGAACTCCTAGTCTCGATCCATCTCTACTATATATCTCCTATAAACATAAAAAACAACATCAATGAACTAATGCAGTTTAACCAATGGAGACCGACAATAAGATTGCTATGTATTTTATCCCATAGAAATTTTTGAGGACAAAAAAAAAAAAAAAAAATTCAATATATTTATTGTGTGCCCCTCTTTCTGATGTGAATTTGTGTTGTTCCCATAGGTATCCCCCTTTATTTGTCTCGAACAAGACATTCCTCATCCCGAACAAGTATCACTCTTATTAAGCTCATTTCCACAATGGTCATGTTTGACATAGTCATGGTTAATAAAATTGATTATGACCATGAGAGATTAAGGAAATTACAAATATTTTGGGATTCATTAAATACTAAATCATTATTTTATGCAACCCTATGAAGGAAAAAATCCTCCTTTAAGTAGGATTAAAGGATCAAAATTCCTCCTTCACATGGGGCTAACATATTTGGATTGAGTCTCAAGGTTATACTGTTAACTTTTCTAGTAAGATTCCATATTTTATTGATATTGTGAAGTTCAACAAGTTTCTTTAAAATTTCCATTAAAGAAATAAACATAGATTTTCCCAACCAAATATATTATAATGTGGTCCATGATATTTTCATTTTCTGATTTTTTTTAATAGGTTTTAGTCTTACATGGCACCAACGCAACAACAGACCATGTGGGAAACTACATACCAAGATATGGATAGAAATTAGTTGGTAATGCAATTTGAATGTTCTAGACTAGATTTAAGTATAGAAAGTTCAAGTTGGTAAAATTTATATTTTTCCTTTATGGTGTAATGTATTTTCTTTAAAATTTATATTTTTCATTTATGTTGTAATGTATTTTCTTTATTTCTGATCATGTTTTGATCATGAGGAATACTTGTACATTGTTTATGTGGCTATTTTTTATTTTATGGAATGCTATGGTGAAGCAGGGTCCTTCGTATAATTGCTATACTAGGGCTACAACATACACACCTAATGGTAGACCTCGCCAAATGAACATCATGACACATAATTCAGTCCCCAAGGCTGGTTTTGCATCCCAAACTAGAGTGAATGGGTCTCCCTTTATTTCCAGAGAAAGTTTTGTAGAAGAAAAAAATCAAGCATAGGAGGTATGGAGCAGTGTGGCAGGTGCTGCAACACCACAACAAGAGAAGCACATGGTTGGGAGGTTCTTGTTTCCTCTTGTCAATGTCATTAAGTCATTTGGAAGCACTATACAATTATGTTGTTTTCCAATTCATAGGGTTTTTTTGGTTCATGTAAACCCATGTAGAACCTAGAACATGATGATTAATCTAATGAAGTATTTTTCTATAGTTGGAGTTGCAGGTAAAATTAGTTGGATGCTCTTGGAAATGGACAATAATGAGTTGTTTTCTTTGTTGGAGTCTAATGATTCCTTGGCTTCCAACGTGTAGGAATTTGTCCAAATTCAAGTCGTAACCTCAAGATACCTATGTTGGAAAATTAAGTGGATCCAAAGAATGCAGTCAATTGATAGTTTTGTAGTTTGAACCAAAAAAAAATTATACTACTTTCATTCTGGAATTTTTAATAGAAATAAATGGTTGATTGAGAGAATCAACAAATCTGAAGTTCTTCATGAATCCTAGTGGTATAGGGAGATAGGTATAGTGATTCAGTTGGTTAACTATGTAGGATATATTTACCTATTCCCACCCAATCGATTATCCATAAATGATGTCCACGTTGCAGTGAAGGCCCCTTAGCTCGAGTCATTAATTTCTACTTCGATAAATTTTTCCTTCCATGTTCTTGTAGGCAGCTAGCAAGCAAAGAAAGAACCAACTAAAGGTGCTAAAGAAACATGAGTTTATATTTTCTGCCTCAACATCTTCAATAATATTTTTGGTATTATTTTGAAGCATGGATGTTATATTACCTCTATTCTTTGATTGGTTTTTAAAGGGAAATGCAAACTAAAATTTAAAAGTAATATAGTTTATTATATGTCTATGAAAATATACCTCATCCAAATCGCAGGCTTTAGCTTGAGAAAAATGCTTCACTATTTCAAAATTTCAGTCAATATAAAGAAAATACTCATGCACGGTTGAATTACCATAATCAGTCATTTTGTGTTATGTGTACAATATATGCAAGTAAAAACTTTCAATAAGATCCAGTATATCATGATTGAGCAAAACCCAGTTGTATTCACTTGTATTTTCATACTAATATGATTGAGCAGAACCCATTTAAAGTTGATTATTCAATACACATGCCTTATGAGTACAATAATGGTGTTTCCTTATAGCTATATTATGAGATGAACACATGGTATTAGTACTATGTTTATAGTAATTATGACTAATCTAGTTACAGGTGAGTTTTTACCTTATCTCCCTAATCATCATATTTAGTGTCATTGAACTGACAATATTAACTTCATACTACATGTTGAAAGCTGTATATCAAGAAAAATAAGCTTGAATGGCATTGATATCAATAACATGGAATGGTAACACTTCAAATTTATTACATATTATATATGCACAATAATATCACATTACTATCCATGATATTCAAGTAATGAATGCAGGGTCTTAGCGTTTGGGAAAAACACTTCACTATTTAAAAATTCACTCAATATAAAGAAAAGACTCATGCAGTGTTTACCTTTTGTGAGTATATTTAGCATGAGAATAAAAGCATACTAACTTTACAAACTAGTGTTGTAGTGTTGTTTTTCATCCTCTTGGGTGCCAAGATAGTATAGGCGTATTACCCATTTTTTTTTCTTTTCGCAGAGGTCATATAGAGAACCATTATCTCCTTGCAACCTTTCTATTTCTCATTTTCAATTACTCTCCTTATTTTTTGTGTCTTGTGACAAGAATGATTGTTAATATTTTGGCATTCACATGAATACTAGTGATACAAGCCTCAACTGGTTTGTGGAAAAAATAAATACTGGTTCAGGTTGTTGCATCAATTGTGATGTTGGTTGAAGAGGCAAATGAGCCTAGATTGTTGGACAAATTGCATGAGTTGAGGTATGGGTTGAAGCTACTACAATGATGGTTGCATCATTGTACAATGAGGTAGAGATTATGTATTGTTTATATATTATTTCAATTGGACAGGTTCAAAAACAAATTTCACAAAAAGAAATATCATAAATTACTCTATTGGAAGTATCAATTTTGAATCATAGTTGTGAGCCCATACAACTTGCAGTAAATATGTTTCTTAATCTAAACTATTTTTTAACTCTATGCTCAACTAATTTTTTATAAAACAATACTATATGGAATATTAGTTTTTAGAAAAATTATCCAAGTGTGATATATAGTAATTAAGTTATATGTGTTTTTTTCTCTCTAGGAAGCATCTAATTAATTTTAATTGTCCAAGTCATGGAAAAGTATCTGTAAATGACATGTTACATTCAAAATTGGAATAAGAGGGAAATGAAAGAGTTTGACACATAAATTAAATAAAATATAATCATATATTAAAAATTGGAATCTGAGAAAAATGAAAGCGTTTGATCATATAAGCTCACTCGAACTCATTCTTCCTTAGATATGGGTGATTTCAGTAAATCCCCAGGAACAAAATGTTAGCCAATATAAGGAAAATAATCAAGCAGGATTTTAGTGTGTGAGCATAATGCCTAACTCTTTCAAAGTTTAGTCAATATAAATAAAATAATCATGTAGGCTAAGGAGAAAAGTTGCACAACTTGGACAATCGATCAATATGGACTTAAATTTACATGATGTGTTTTGGGTAAAAATTCTCCAATGCCTTCTAGTTTGGACAATTAAAAACCAAAAGAAAAGAAATAACTTGTATGTTGGGTTTCACTCTTTTAACCGAGTCATTGAGCAAAAAAATATGGAAATTTAAGAGTGAGGCCGATGCATGTGCATTCAGTTTCATTTAGAAAGAGTGAGGCCGAAAACAACTTACCTCAACCACCATGCAGACAAAGTGTCGAGATGCTCCACCACTGCACAAACGAGGGGCTGAGAATATTCACCACCACACAGACAGGGGGCCAAGAAGCTCCACCACTGGGTAGAGCACCAAAGACAACACAATAGAGCACCAAAGCACCAAAGAGGATGCAACAGAGCACAAGAGGGTACACAACAAAGCACCAAACAGGACGCAACAGAGCACCAGAGAAACACCGAGGAGAAAAAACCACTCAGAGCGCACCAGAACACCAGAGAGGACACAAAAAAGAACCAAAGAGGGTGCACCAAAGCACAAGAGATGGCACAACAGAGCACCATATAAACGACATGAGTAGAGCACAAATGAAAAAATAAAAAACAGTTGCATTCAGTTAATAGATATATGATGTTTGTTCGACCAAACAAATGTTTGGCCGAAAACATTTTTTGGCCAAACTACTTTTCGACCAAAAACAACTTTCGGTCAAACAATTGTTCGGACAAAAAAATATCTATCGGACATTATTTTCATGGCTATCCATGCAAAGTGCACATTACGAGGAGCTCTGTTAACTTTAAATTTCGGCCGAACCTTTTTTTAGCGGAAAGTTAGTTGCATATTTTTGGTCGAAAAATAAATTAGTTTGGCCAAAAACATAAAATAGTTCGACCAAAAGGTTGTCGAATATGGATTTCGAAATTCAATTCTCACCGAATAGACACCCAGGACCAAGGATAAGAGAGAGGAATTATTTAAAATGATTCAAAAAGATTATGAGAGCTTGGAAGACTTTGTAGAAAGAATATTATATAATGTGTAGATATTTGTCCATGTTGATATTGGTAGAGACATTCTTAAAATCATTCTATTACGAGGAATTAGGAAATACTTCCTTTATGTGCTCAACCTGTTAGTGCCAGACATTGTTCTCAGACTACTAAAGAACAAGCCAGCACAATCTCATAAAATAAAATTAAGTAAAATAGGTTTTTAGGGTTTTGGTTTAAAAAAACTTCATCAGCAAGGAGGAAATAAAAATACACAAGCTAATACAAAACTGAATCATGCAAGTTAGATAAACTGCATATCAAACACATCCCAATAACCCATAAACATTACACATGAAATATTAATTCCACCCACAGGCTACAAGCATTTACATGAATAAACCTTTAAACAGGAAATGAAATTGTAGACTGAGCAATCAACTAGATCAGAAATGAAAAAACATGACAGATAAAAGGGCTTATCAGTTTATATATAATCAATAATATACATCCACTTACATAAGAGTTATAAATGCTAGCTTGAGAAATCAAAGCTCCAAAAGCCTCTCCTTGAGTGAAAAATCCCACCACAAAACTGTATGTTTGTCTTCCTTTTATCATTACAAAAGTAAAGTAGTTCCATAACTACCTTCTAGGTCGAAATTTGAAACAATTACATCAATTAGTTACATGATAACTCAAAATATTTAGATACAATTAACCCAAAAATAGCAAATCGGATTTGGGGAAATTTGGCGAATTTCTGGAAATTTGGGTCTCAAAGACGCCTTCATATCTCTCGATCCAAGACACCTGTGCAAAAATTTAGAGAGGTTTTTTTTAAATGATTCTGTTATGAACAAAAACCTCTCATGGTTTTTAAAAATTCCCCTTCAATTAATTGGAATACATGCTGCAAATTTGTGACTAAAACAGGAAATTATTAAATAATTCAAACCCTGCAAATAGGCCACAAAGATGAATTCTAATCTCTCAAACAATAATAGCTGTTGAAAAACTGAGAAAGGATTTTGTGAATGAGTCTGTTGTGGAAAAAAACCTCTTTTTTTTTCCATAATTCGTTTCCATGACCTCGTAATCTACTCCCAATGATAATGACAAAAACAGGAAAAATAGAGCTGCTACAGGAATCTCCTCATGAAAATATTTGACAAAGGACTCAAAATGAGGGTTAGATTATAAAGAAAACTTGGAATAAAATTTTATTATAAGTTTTTGAAAGCTTAAAGATATACATATTAACTAATAAGCCCAAAATTCAAACCTTAAAACTAAAATAATGAAATAATTCAACCTTTAATAGCATTAAATCCAACCAAAATTACTGATTGTCAAAAATCAACATAAAATGTAAAATCATTTTAAACCAATGGTTGAAAATTAGGACAAAAAGAACAATTAAACTAAGAACAAGATCTAGTTATAACATCTGGCTCTTGCTACGAGATGAAGTCCTCCTTGTGAGGCTTCAAGAACCTGTAGACCTCGTGCCTTATTCATTGGGTGATGGAGTCATTTACCAAATCTCTGCAACTTTCTCAAACTCTGAACACATACCTTTGAAATGACAAAATACTGCTACAAACCAGCATATTGAAAAGAATCTACATGCTCGTATAACGAGCTTATTCTACTATTTACTCCTACTTCTAATCAGAGGAAACAACCCAATCAAGTGTAATCATACTTTCAGTGAAGCCAAGAAACCATTTAAATAAGAATCATAATTCCATGCATGCTACTATTTGAGAAAACCCACAAAAAATGTGATAAATGCAATAAAGAGTCTGTAGGAAGCTGATACTTATGACTGGAAATAGGAAGTATGCCAAAAGCTGGAGCATTAGAAACCTTTGAAAAATACAACTCCATCCAAGAAGCCACGGGATCATGAAATTTCCGATTTAAAACTTCAATGTCTTCATTATATTCATCATAAAGTGAAGCATTCTCTTCCTCCCCATTGTTTTTCTTTTTAAACTTTGGATCAATAATGGAAACCAAGGGCTTTTCAAACTACTTCTCGACCTTGAAATAAAACCTTTGATCAAAACTTGAACAAATAAAATTCTGAAAGTGACCATAAGTCAAAATTGGCAACTTATTTCTTATATCAATAGTAAGAGGTTGAAGAGCAGCAAATTATTCTTCATAACATGATAATCTCATAGCAGGAACTAGGAAATTTCTACTATAATCCACTGAAAGTATATTATCATTGAAAAAGTCAACAAACTGATATGAAGAATCAACACAAGCTTCATTTATATCCTTGTTCATATGTAAATATGAAAATGATGAAGAAAACTATCTTAAATCTGAATGATACCTACGTTCTTCTTCATGTTCATAAGCTTGTATATCTTCAACACGAGCTTGATCTCGAAGCATTTTGCAAGCTTGGATATTCTCCTCCACTCCTTTTGCATCCTCAAACAATTGTCTTAAAGACAATGATTTCCTTTCTAACAAGAAAGATACAAGAGCTAAATGTTGAGCCATAACATAATATACCATACCAAGTTTTTCCGAAGGTCTGATATCCGTAGGCATGATGATATAAAAACTTTGAAACCTCCAATTAAATCTAGTAATTGGCTCATCATTCTCCCTTTTCAAACTATAAAATTCGGAAAGAAATTGATCATAAGATTTATTCTTACCCCAATACTTTAAAAATAAATCATGTAACTCTTCCCACGATCCAATTGAATCAGCTTTTAAATTTCAGAAACAAAACCCAGCATCTCCACCAAAGGATTTCGAAAATAACCTCATGACAACATCCTCATGCATGATTTCAAAATTATCAATGAAATTATGAAAAGATCCTAAATGCTTCTCTGTTGTAATATGGTACTTTCCAGTAAAACGGGGAAGATATTCAACAAAATAGGAAGGGTAAGGATGTAAGAGAGATGGCAGCCTAAGAGGTTTAAACATCTTCTGTCTGAGTCTAGACTGAAAATATGTGAGTTGAAAATGAGGTTCAACAAGTTGTTCACAAGTTTCAGCAGTGATGGTAGAAGGTAACAAATCAGCTTTATTCTCTACAAGATGACCAGAATAATCATGTTCAAGAGATATGGGTATATGTATATCATGTTGCACATGTATTTCAAATGAAGGAATAGGATCAACATCAGTAAAACAAGAAGAATGTAGTTTTTCTTCTTCCAAAGAGGGATATGTACTTGAAGGTTTATGACCATCGAAATAGACAAAACAAAAAATAATTCTTTTGACATGCAATGGGAAAGACACGGAAAAACTGATGAATAAGAACAAAACCTAATGGAGGAAAGTTAAAAGCTGATACCCAGTCTTTCCATTTAGCTTCTTCATTTTTATGTCAACAAAATTCTCTTTGCAGTGGAATCTTTAATTGTGGAGTCGTCAGTGAAAATTTGTAGTCTAACATATTTTCAAACTTTGTTCACCTCTCAAAATTAGATGAATAATGATATCCCAAAAAATATATACTTCAGCTTCGTCCGCGGCAATGGCACCAAAGATGTTAGTGCCAGAAATTGTTCTCAGACTACTAAAGAACAAGCCAACACAATCTCATAAAATAAAATTAAGTAAAATAGGTTTTTAGGGTTTTGGTTTAAAAAAACTTCAACAACAAGGAGGAAATAAAAATCTACAAGCTAATACAAAACTGAATCATGCAAGTTAGATAAACTGTGGATCAAACACATCCCAATAAGCCATAAACATTACACATGAAATACTAATTCCACCCATAGGCTACAAGCATTTACATGAATAAACCTTTAAACAAGAAATGAAATTGTAGCCTGATTAATCAACCAGATCAGAAATGAAAAAACATGACAGGTAAAAGGGCTTATCAATTTATATATAATCAATAATAGACATCCATTTACATAAGAGTTATAAATGCTAGCTTAAGAAATCAAAGCTCCAAAATCCTCTCCTTGAGTGAAAAATCCCACCACAAAACTGTATGTTTGTCTTCATTTTATCATTATAAAAGTAAATTAGTTCCATAACTAGCTTCCAGGTCAAAATTTGAAATAGTTACATCAATTAGTTACATGATAACTCAAAATATTTAAAGACAATTAACCCAAAAATAGCAAATCGGATTTGGAGAAATTTGGCGAATTTCTGGAAATTTGGGTCTCAAAGACGCCTTCATATCTCTCTATCTGGAACACCTATGCAAAAAATGAGAGAGTTATTTTTTAAATGAGTCTGTTATGAACAAAACCCTCTCTTTTAAAAAAAAAAATCCCCTTCAATTAATCGGAATACGTGCTGCAAATTTGTGACTAAAACAGGAAATTATTAAATAATTCAAACCCTACAAATAGGCCACAAATATGAATTTGAATCTCTCAAACGATAATAGTTGTTCCAAAACTGAGAGAGGTTTTTGTGAATGCGTCTATTGTGGACCAAAACCTCTTTTGGTTTTCCATAATTCGTTTCCATCACCTCGTAATATGCTCCCAATGATAATGACAAAAACAGGAAAAACAAAGCTGCTACGGGAATTGCCTCATGAAAATATTTGACAAAGGACTCAAAATGAGGGTCAGATTGTAAATGTGGTTCACCATTTGTTAGAGGGATACTCCACGGAAAATTCCAATACCTGCTATTCAAACTGAATCAAGGTATGGTCAGCTCATCAATCACAACATTTATTACTCAGGGCTCTACAAGAGCAACATGTCACTTACAAGAGTAGAACCTGGGTGGGGAGGGTAACATTCATTCCTCCCAACCACCCAAGCTACATAGGGTTAGATTATAAAGCAAACTTGGAATAAACTTTTATCATAATTTTTTGAAAGCTTAAAGATATACATATTAACTAATAATCCCAAAATTCAAACCTTAAAACTAAAATAATGAAATAATTCAACCTTTAAAAGCATTAAATCCAACAAAAATTACTGATTGTCAACATAAAATGTAAAATCATTTTAAGCCAATGGTTGAAAATTAGGACAAAAAGAACAGATAAACTAAGAACAAGATCTAGTTATAACACAACCTATTAGGAAAGGGTGACATATCTAAGGAATCCTTTTATGATATTGTGGATCTATGTCAAAGATACTTCTGAGGGTCTTTAAGAACCCGTACAAGGGAATGAGACGTATCTACATGAGCACAATAGTCAGCTAGTGGAGGGGCTACTTGGGCATAGATAGATAATATTTTTAAAAATTTTAAAACTGATATGATGAGTTCTATTTCCTCATGGTTAGATGTCATTATAGCAAAGAAGAAACAAGCAACATAAGATATATTACTTGGTGTATTCTTCCCTACGTGTAGAAATATTCATCCATTGAGGGAATGCCCGCTTGACAAGGTATAGGTATGTGACCTGTGTGACTTGGATTCTGATCCTAAGGAGTTCCCTTCACTACTGAAATTCAAATCAGTCTTTCAAGAATCCACCACAGACACAGAACAAGATTAATTTATCTCGTAAAATAAGCCTTCGCAACCTTATGCTCCAGGTATGAATCCAGACCCTACATATTTTAATTCTTGGAATAACATGAATAATTAGTTCCCTCCACAATATTCTTATCCTAATGCATAATAGATGTTAGATTTTTAACATTAAGCTAGCATTATATTAGTATCTTTAACTGAGAGAATAACAAGCACAACAATCAAACATAAGAGACAATGAACACAGTGTTTTTTCTCGGGGAAACCATAAATGGAGAAAACCTCACAACTTCCTCAAAGATAGAATCAGCACCAAAAGTAAAACCCAAAACAGTAAGATGATCTCCCGATACCATTAACCTTCTTTCTTCCTAGCCCCAGTGTCTTCTTCTTCCTCAGCTATGAGCTACAACTAAGTGTGAGTGAGTGTGTGTTAAATAGAGAGGCTAGCTTTCTATTTATACTAATTCCCGACTTGAATAAACCCTACTAGGTTCGACTTCACTAGGTGAGTCTAACAACCCTAGTACCCCAAAACTGCAGGGACTTTAACCCTTGAACAATAGGAGGGTTACCCACATTGACTTGACATGACTTGTTTACATTATAGAAACTCTCGATCAGAACATCGGGGTATGACATGACTCAATTACATTACAGACACTTCCCGGAATAAACATCGGGGTACAATACATAAGAAATACAAGTGAATACATTCTGAAGTTACAATTACATCAACACTCCCTCTTAACTAGGAAGGTATTCCCTCGACACAATTTATCAGCACAAGTCTTCTTCTTTGTATCATCTGGATCATCATCGAGTCCTCATCATCTTCATATTCAAGTCATCTTCATCTAGATCTGGATCATCACTCGATCTGGATCAGCATCACTCGATCTGGATCATCACCGGAACACCATCACTAGATCTGGATCATCACTGGATCTAGATCATCACTGTTGGATCATCATCATGGGTGCTATATCATGATTCTTCTCATCATAGGAAGTTCTACAGAGCCATCCCTTTTTCATGTTGGTTGTAGGCCTAGCCTCCATGTAGGTTTTCTTCCAGCACTTATATCTAACCCTAAGTCAGAATGGCCCACCCAACACTTATCTTTGATCATGTAGGAACCAATCCTATAATCATATAAAAAAGGCACGCCCAACACTCACATCTGACCATGTGGGAACACATCCCACAACCCTGTCAGAAAGGCCCAACACTCACATCTGACAACCAATTTCAGAAAGGCTCGGCACTTACAATTGACCATGTAAGGAACCAATCCTCCATGCCGAAAGGCTCTACACTTACATCTGACAACCAATGTCAGAAAGGCTCAGCACTTATATTCGACCATGTAAGGAACCAGTCCTTCATGCCAACAGGGCTCTGCACTTACATCTGATAACCAATGTTAGAAGGGCTCTGCAGTCATATATGATCATGTAGGAACAAATCCTACAGTCACATCAGAATGGCCCTCAGTCCCAGACTGAGATTTCCTGGTAACTGAACAGGTGCCTCCATTCCAAGAATGGCATTCAGCGCTTATATCTGATAATGTAGGAACTAATCCTATAGTCACATCAGAATGGCTCAGCACTCACATCTAACATGGAAGGAACCAATCCTCTTTCCATGACAAAATGGCTCAGCCCTTACATCTGACCATGGAAGGAACCAATCCTCTCACCATGTCAAAATGGCTCACAGACTCATCACTTCCCTTTGGAGGGAACCTCGATCTGGAGAACACCAAGCTTCTCCCTAAAGTACTCAAACTTCACTAGCCAATGGCTTTGTCAACACATCAGCTATCTGTTCATCCATCGCAACAAACTAGAGCTTCACTGCTCCCCTCTGCACCATATCCCTGATATAGTGATACTTGATCTCGATATGCTTTGACTTGTCATGAAACACCGGGTTCTCCGACAACTTCACACAACTCTGGTTGTCACATTGTATGCAAGTAGCATCCATCTGGAGATCAAATAAATCATACAGTAGTTTCCTCAGCCATACTACCTCACAACTAGCTGAACAAGCTACGACATACTCTGCTTCAACTGTACTCAGTGCCACACAGGATTGCTTCCTGCTAAACCAAGAGATCACACCTGATCCCATACTGAAGCAGTACCCTGAAGTGCTCTTCCTATCGATGGCATTGACTGCCCAATCTGAATCAACATAACCCTCCAGGTTAATCTTCTTATTCGACTCATATTTGAGCCCATAGTCAATTGTACCCCTCAAGTACCTCAGAATATGCTTTCCAGCAATCAAGTGAACATGTCTCAGATTTGTCGGGTATTGGCTCAAGGTGTTCACAGCAAAGCAAATATATGGTCGCGTGTTCATCAGGTACATCAAGGACCCAATCATCTGATGATACATCGTAGCATCAACCACTTTTGATGAAGCATAACTCAGTAGCTTCAGGTTCGATGCCATAGGTGTGTTCATGGCCTTGCAGTCCATCATCTCGAACCTCTTTAGGATCTCTACTTCATACTTCCCTTGTCTAAGGGAGATTCCATCCACATTCTGCCACACCTCCATGCCTATAAAATAGTGCATCATACCCAAGTCCTTCATTTCGAACTCGGTAGCAAGATTTCTCTTCATATCAGCAATCAACCCATCCATACCTGTTACAAACAAATCATCTACATGCAGTAGGAGAATCATTGGGTTGCCATCTTCAACCTTGTAGTAAAGGTTGGAATCTGCTTTACTCTTGGTAAATCCCAAACTAGATAGAAAGTTGTTAATTCTATCGTACCATTTCCTGGGTGTCTGTTTCAAACCATACAGGGATTTCTTCAATCTACACACATGAGACTCCATGTCATTAGTCTCAAAACCAAGTGGCTTCTCTACATACAGTTCCTCTTCTAGTACACCATTCAAGAAAGCAGTCTTGACATCCATTTGGTGTATCTTCCATTTCATCACTGTAGCCAGAGCAAGTATCGATCTGATGGAAGTGTATCTGGCTACAGGTGCAAAGGTTTCTTCATAATCTATTCCTTCTTTCTGCGAGAAGCCACGAGCCATGAATCTTGATTTATACTTCTCTATGCTGCCATCTGCAGCATGCTTGATGTTGTAGATCCATTTGGAAGTTACAATTGACTTCCCTTCGGGTCTTGGGACAACATCCCAAACATCATTCTTCATGATCGATTGATACTCTTCGATCATAGCATCCTTCCATTCTTTCTGTTCTACCGCTTCTTCATAGTTGGAAGGTTCTTTATTGATAAAGTCACACAATAAAGCTACATACCCGGAGCAAGACCTAGTCCTCTTCCTTTCTCTATGATTCTCTTCTGGAGCCCCATATCTTTCCACACCTTGGATAGCTTCTCGTACCCAAGAAGGTTTCCTCTTGTGAGGATTCTTCTCCTGAGGTGGATCTATAGGTTCTTGAGGTTCTTCAAATTCTCAATCTTCTTCTTGAGTTCCTTCGTTCATGGTTGTGTCATGAATTCTGGGTACTTCTGATTCTTCAGGATATTTAGCAGGTCTCTTTCTGGATTTGTTGTAAGCGAAGTCTTCATCAAATGTTACATCCCTGCTGATGTCAATCTTCTTGAATCCTTGGAAGTATATTATGTAAGCCTTCGAGCTTCTAGAGTATCCCACAAATATACCCTTATTTCTTGAAGGATCAAACTTTGTCCTCTTTTCTTTCAGAATGTGTATGTACTCTGGACAACCGAATATTCTGAGATGGTTGACTTCTGATTTCTTGCTTGAAAAGACTTCTTTAGGTGTCTTGTTCTTGAGTACTCTGTGTGGAGTACAGTTCTGTACATACACCGATGTTCTGGAAACTTCTACCCATAGATGCATGGGAAGATCTTGATCATGAAGCATTGTTCTTGCAGCTTCCATGATAGTTCTATTCTTCCTTTTTGCAACCCCATTTTGTTGTGGATTATATGGAGTGGATAACTCCCTCTTAATCCCTAAATCTTTCCATAACTCTTTGAATTCATTTGATGTGAATTCTCTGCCATTATCTAATCGAAAGGTCTTCATCTTCTTTTCTGTGTGGTTCTCGATCAAGGCTTTGAATTCTTTGAACTTGCTGAAAACTTCATCTTTGTTCTTCATGAAGTAAATCCATGTCTTCCTAGAATAGTCATCAATAAAAGAAACATAGTATACATACCCGCTTAGTGAACTTGATGGCATTGGTCTACATACATCAGAGTGGATGATTTCCAAGATTCCTTTTGCCTTGCTCTCGCTGCTTGGAAATGTCTTCTTTGTATTCTTTCATTTCGCACATCCTTTGCAGACTCCTTCATGTTTTGCTTGAATTTCTGGAAGACCTTCAATAACTTTGCTTGCAAGTGGCAGTGCTCTGTAGTGCACATGTACAATCCTTCTATGCCAAAGTTCATTTGGCTCTATTGTGTCATGGACCAAAGCTTGTTCTAGATGGCCCTTCAATTTGTATAATCCTCCTTCTTGTTCTCCAATTACTATTGCATCATCAATAGTCTTTCCTCTTGGCCACATGAGGACTTGGACATCTACAAATGCAACCCTCATGCCCTTTGCATCCAGTGCCGATATGGAGAGAATATTCTTCTTTAGTCCTGGTACAAACAAGACATCCTTAATTTTCATAGACTTTCCAGATTCTAGCTTGTAGGAGGATTCACCACTACATTTTATGGGATATTGGTAGTCATCCCCAAGTTTCACCTTATGGGGGGAATTATGTTTGGATAGTTTCTCAAAATATTCCTTTAATCCTGTCATGTGTTTGGAAGCCCCACTATCAATAAGCCAATCTTTTCTTCCATGAGTGACAGTTCCCCTAAGAGCGGAGATCAGAACATATTCTTCATCACTTGAAGAGTCTTTACTTTCTTGTTTTACTTTCTTCCTGGGAGGATCATCATCCTCAGTAGTGTGAGCATGATGTCTTCTTTTGGAGTTCTTATTCTTCTTGGATCCATTCTTATTCATGGGACAACTTCTAGCAAAGTGTCCTATTTCATCGCATGTATAACATCTGAGTTTGGATGGATCCCTTCTTTTCTGATGAGAATCCCTACCTTGGTGATGATGATTTTCCCTTCTTCCTTTATTGGAGTGTACTATGAGATCCTTATCTTCACTTACCATATTTTCTTCTCGAGCTGCTATTCGAGCTTATTCTTGTGAACATTCTTCCCACGGTCTACTAAACTTGACTAACTTCTTCCTAGCATAGAGTCCTTGGATGAAAGAATCCCATGACCTAGGGAGACCATTCAAGGTTGTCATCACAATTTCTGCATTCTCCACTTCTTCATCTACTACTTCAAGTTTTCTTTGATCTGGGAGACCCTTGTGAAGTATGACTGGATGGTATCCTCATTCTAGATCTTTACATTCTTGATCAACTGGTTCCTTAGAGTCATCTTCTGGTTTATGTTCTTCCCTTCAACAGTTTGGTTAGGGCATCAAACATAGCTTTAGGTGTCTTCAGGGAGGACACCTATGGTATGAGGTGATCCTTGATTGAATCAGCAATAATCCTCTTTTCCATAACCAACTTCTTCTTATGTAAGGCCTTAGCCTCATCTCCCTCTGGAACTGGAACCTCCTCATGGATGTAGGAGTCCAACTCATTTTCTTCCGGAACCAGTGAGATCCTATACTTCCAGGCTCAGAAGTTATCAGCTCCCTCAAGATTTTTATCAAGATTGGTATGATGAGACATCTTAACTGAGAACCTCAAATGGAAATACAAAAGATTTAGATCTTACCAGGTCAAGATTTCGGATCTGGATTTGGAGCTGAAATTCTACAGTGCTGGTTCAGGAGCATATTAGGGTTTTGCTTTTCCAGAGTTCTGTCCAACCAAATGCTTTGATATTGATCTCTAAACTTTGATTTTGGGGAGGAGATCAATCTAGGATTGGCTCACTGAAAAATTCCACTTCTATGGAAAGACCTAATTTTCGACAGCAATGTCGAGTCCAAAAATGAAAAACCTCAGAATTGGATTCTGCTTCGACAAAAAGATGCGCCCTAGGGAGGAGAGTTAATCCAACCTTATTTTGATGAAAATATATGGAGAGAGATCCACAAAGTAGGAACCCCTATTTCCCTCAGCTGCGTAGTGTCTTCTTCTTAGGTTAGCTCTGATACCATGTTAGATTTTTAACACTATGCTAGTATTATATTAGGATCTTTAACTCAGAGAATAACAAGCACAGAAATCAAACACAAGAGACAATGAACACAGTGTTTTTCCTTGGGGAAACCATAAATGGAGAAAACCCCGCAACTTCCTCAGAGATAGAATCAGCACCAAATGTAAAACCCAAAACAGTAAGATGATCTCCCAACAGCAGTAACCTTCTTTATTCCTAGCCCTAGTGTCTTCTTCTTCCTTAGCTATGCGCTACAACTAAGTGTGAGTGAGTGTGTGTTGAATAGAGAGGCTAGCTCTCTATTTATACTAATTACCAACCTGACTAAACCCTACTAGGGCTGACTTCACTAGGTGAGTCTAACAACCCTAGTGCCCCGAAACTGCGGGGACTTTAACCCTTGAACAATAGGAGGGTTACCCACATTGACTTGACATGACTTGTTTACATTATAGAAACTCCTGATCGGAACATTAGGGCATGACATGACTCAATTACATTACAAAAAAATCTCAGAATAAACATTGGGGTACAATACATAAGAAATACAAGTGAATACATCCTGAAGTTACAATTACATCAACAATAGAATCCACCTACTCAACCTACAATGCTAAGTCCTACCCCTTAGATGCCATGGGCACAACACTCTAACCAAAAAGTTCCTTGGTCCCTTGGTTGGAGAAATCCTTATCCAAGGAATCATTTCCCTTACAATCAAACTCCCCAGCCACGGTATCACCAGCCACATTACCAGCACCCACAACTGCAACTTCCTAATAATGTTGCACCTAGCAATGTACTGCTTCGTCCTCAACTACATTCTCAACCTATCACTAACCCCAATAATAAGGTAGTGCAACAATTTGAAGTATCAAACATGTCATCTTACTCTATTAACCCCATTTCATGCAATGAATTACACTTACGATCAGGGAGGGTAGTAGAGCCTATCGTCATCGAGGATGTTCCACCCTCTGTGATATAAGAAGGAATGAATGAAAAATTTCAGAATCCAGTCAGTACATCGATCCCCATCATTGAGGATGCTGAAACACCTACTGAACACTAACTGAAACACTAGCTCAAACACTGACTGAAACACTTACTAAACCACATATTGAGACCACTCATGTACGTAATTTGAGAAATCCACCATATCCTGAGAGACTAGCCTTACAAAAATCTATATCCTAACCTCATTTTGATCTCTTAGGTGAACTGAAAAATATGTACATTAAGATTCCATTATTGCAATTCATTCCTGATGTACCCATTTATGCTAAAACAACTAGAGATATGTGTGTAAAGAAAGCAGGTAGGAAATAAAGATCCTCTCATGATTCATGTGGTAGGGAAATTATCTGAGTTGATGATGGGAAAGGCCCCTTTGGCCAAATATGATTATCCTGGCAATCCCAGCATTAGAGTATATATCGGTATACTGAGATTCCTAATGTCTTGATAGACATAGGATTACCAATAAATGTGATGACTATTGATACTGTGAAGAGATTGGGGCTCACCAACCTTGAGCCAGCCCCCATGATATTGGAAATTGATTATAGATCCATCATTAAAACTAAGGGAAGTGTTGATGACTTGGTAGTCACCATTGATTCATGGAAATACCCTGCATATTTTCTTGTCCTCCAACCTAAATCAAAATTGGGAGGACATCCATTAATTCTGGGAAGACCATGGTTGGAAACAATATATGCATATATTAGCTTTAAATCAGGATCTATAACAATATCTGATGGAACCAAAACCAAAAGCTTAACTTTATACCCTCATACAAGACCTAGTCCAAATATTGACACTCCACTATGGGTAGATCCAGACGAAGAAGAAAATATTCAACTAATGTTATCCATATGAAGGGTGTTTCCCTTTAAAAACAAAATTGAGGATGATACTATATCCAGTTTCATTAGTGAAACAATGTCTATTACTAAACATGTATATCAAATCCTGGATAGCACCATGAGTGAACTTGTGAAAACAAACTGAACGAAGACACCATAGCTAAGAGTGTTGAAATTGTTTCCATACTTGAAAATTTGAAAAGCATCCCAGTAGAGATTGACCCAGGAAGGACCCTTAATATTAATCCCATCCATGTACCCTATGAATGAGAACGTTTGATCACATTGCTTAAAGATAATAAGGGGGCCTTCACGTGGGAGTATACATATATGAGAGGTATTCCCTCAAGGATGTGTACTCACCGCATCTATATAAAAAATGATTCTATGCCAGACTGTCAACCCCAATGTAGAATGAACCCAAACTAAAGAGATATTGTGAAATAATAAATCCATAAACTCTTGGAGGAAGGATTTATCTATCCTATTTCGTACAATGAGTGGGTTTCCCCACTACTCAGAAACTCTTGGAGGTAGGATTTATCTATCCTATTTTAGACAACCAGTGGGTTTCCCCACTAGTGATTGTACCTAAGAAAAATGGGAAGGGGAGAGTTTGTGTAGACTATAGGGAATTGACCAAGGCTACAGAAAAGGACTATTTCCCTCTACCACTTATCGATCAAGTTTTGGATACCTTATCTGGGAAAAAAATATTTTCCTTTTAGGATAACTTTAGCAGATAGAATCAGATCTAGATTGCCTCCAAAGACTAGGATAAAACCACTTTCACTTGTCCTTGGGGAACCTTTGCATATAGGGTGCTTCCTTTTGGGTTATGCAATGCACCAGCTACATTTCAACAAGCTGTAATCAGAATCTTTTCTAAAATGGTCAATGATTGCATGGAAATATTTATGGATGATTTTTACTCTGTATGGTAGTAGTTTCGATGAAGATTTAATAAATATGGAAAAAAAATTAGAACGCTATGAACATTCCCACCTATCCCCAAGTATTGAAAAATGTCACATGATGATGAGTGAGAGTAAAGTTCTTGGGAATTTTATCTCTACTGTAGAAATCCATATATATCCATCCAAAATTAAGGTAATTCATAATATTCCTATTCTTGGAACCCAGAAATAGGTACATATCCCTCTTGGGAATGTTGGTTATTATAGATGTTTCATTGAAAAAATTTATAAGTTGCCATCTCCCTTATTCAATCTGTTAATGAAGGATGCACAATTTAATTGGGAAGATTCATGCCAGACATCGTTTGCAGAACTCAAGAAAAGGTTGTCCACAAAACCTATTTTGTGAGGGCCTAATTGGGCCTTTCCTTTACACATTTATTCTAATACTTCAGATACTGCCATTGGGGCTGTGATGGGGCAACATGAAGGCCATAGTTCGCATCCTATCTATTACATCAGTAAGAATTTGGCCCCTATTGAACTCAATTACACAATGAATGAGAAAGAATTCCTAGTTGACATTTATGCCATCAATAAATTTCGACACTATATTATCGAGTATAGGCTACTTTTATCCACATTCGTCACTCAACTATTCAATATTTGATGAATAAACCTATTACTAATGCTCGAGTGACTAGGTGCTTATTGATATTGCAAGAGTCCGATATTACTATTGTTAATAGACCAAGAAAGAAAAATGTTTTTGTTGTTTTTCTTTCTCAACTAACAAACAATGATGATGATTTTTAAGTCAAACAATCTTTTTCTTTATGAACATCTATTTGCAGTATCATCTCATTCAATATGGTATGCAAATATCGCTAATTATTTGGTTGCAGGTAAGATTCTGAAGCACTTATCAAAAAGAGAAAGTAGAAGAATCATACAGCAGAGTTAGTAGATACTGTGGTATAGAAGGAAATCTCTTTTACACAGGAACATATTTGGAAATCATAATATGTATAAGAGAGGATGATATTTACAGTATCATGAAAGCATGTCATGATGAGTCCTATGGGGGACATTTTTTCAACAAAAGGACTGGTTAGGAGGCATTGAGGATGGGATATTTTTGGCCAACCATGTTTCAAGATGTGAAGAGATATGCTCAAGCCTGTGATAGATGCAAAAGGACAGGAAAACCAATAAAATTGAATGAAATGTTGCTTCAGCCACAGTTGGTGGTTGAACCTTTTGATAGGTGGGCTATGGATTTTGTAGGGCCTATGAAGCCTCCATAAAAACATAAATCTTATATCATGGTTTGCATAGATTATATGACCTAATGGATGGAGGATGTGTCTCTAGTGAAATCCAATGATTAGGTTGTGATATATTTCCTATATGGAGAGATCTTCACCTGCTTTGGAGTACGTAAGGAAATAGTAACATATGGGGGGGCATAGTTTGTGTCCTGTGAGATTGAAGACATACTACATAAATATCATATTCAGCATCGTATAACCTCACCATATCATCCACAAGACAATGTCAAGGTGGAAAACACGAATAAGGTAAACGAGGCTATCATCACAAAAATAGTGAGGATTCATCGCAAGGATTGGGCTGAAAGACTTCCAAAATCACTATGGGTGTATCGTACTACATGGTGCAATACTACAGGTTTCTCTCCATATGAACTGGTGTATAGGAATAATGTTGTCTTTCCTATTGAATTTCATATCAAAACATTGAAGATGACCATAAAATCAAATATATACTTAACAGAGGCTCACATAAACCATATGAATCAATTGAATGAATTAGATGAGAAGCACACAACTATTGTACATCAGAAAACATTAATTGAATAACAATGCTCCAAGTGGCATGATAGGTTCATAAAAAAGAAAATATTTTGTGAAGGAGGCTAGTATGTATTGTATGATTCATGGTTCAAGAAGGATTTCAAGGGTAAATTGTGCAACTGGTGGTTGGGACCTTATCGAGTGGATACGGTGTTTGATAATGAGACTGCTCGATTGAAAATGATTTATGAGAATCAAACTCCACAAGTTACCAATGGTCATCAGTTGCGTCTCTATCATAAGCCACTTTCAAGAGATGTGTTTTTCTTGCATGTGATCGATGATCCAGATTGTCAATTAGTACAAGAACAAGGGTTCTCACTAGTCCTCTCAATCTCCCCATATCCCTCAATATCCCCACCGATCCCTCAATCTCCCTAGTCATCTCATTCTTGTCAAAGTTGTATTGTAAAATATGCCCCTCTATCTTTTGTCCACTTTGGCCACACCGAAGTCCATTCTCAAAAATATCAGAGAACTGCAATGCACCTTCCTTTGGGGAGGCACTAAAAATCAGAAGAAATGATCTCTAGTAGTCTTGAACACTCTTTGCACTCTGAAGATTGATGGAGGCCTCAGCTTGAGAGACCCTACCATCAAAAACCAAATCAGAAATGCCAAGATATAGTGGAGATGGATAACTCACACCATGGAACCTTGAGCCCTTCTCTGGCATGTCAAATATGTTCCTGCCTCAATCAAACAAGATCTCATTCGCTTAAATTTGACGTCAAAGGCTTGGATATTTGGAACTCCACCCAAAGCAATCGCAGTCTCATACAAGACTATAGCCTCTAGGAGGTGTGGAATGGGAACACGGCTAACCTCTTTAAGGACTCTTGGAATCAACAATGACCGCTAAGAGAAGAGAAAAATATCCAAAATCTACAAGAACAATTGGTACTCAAAAATTCCTCCAAGTTCAGTGACATGTGGCAAGACAATGCAAGGAGGGAGCATTTCAAAAAATGGAAGGACTTTGAGTGCTGGCAAGTTCTAAGCCCCATAGAAAATATTTCTGGGACAACCTCCAAACTAGGAAAATTAGAATAAATCAAGACAATGACAAAATAAGATGGGGAATGTCTCAGACAGGCATTTTCAATATGAAAGAAGCTGGTGTCATTCTCACCAACACAGGCACTGACAGCCATGATCCCCAATGGAGAAAGATATGGAATACCAACCTGTGGCCCAAAATATATATTTTTGTTTGGATCCTTCTACGTAGACACATCCTAACTTGGGAAAATATGCAAAAGAGAGGAAACATAGGACCCTCTTGTTTCCTCCTTTGCAAAGCCAAAGAAGAGACTATTCATCACATCCTTGACAAGTGCCAATTCACTGAAAAAATATGGAAAGAAGGGGAAAGAAATTTCAGAAACTTGGCCAGAGTCAAGGGCCACCCAGATTCAACCATAGAAAAATGGGCTCACCAACCATACATAACCATGCTCCTAAATAGAATTTGGGAACTTTTTCTTGGATTCGTAGTCTCGGAACTCTGGATAAAAAGGAATAGCAGAATATTCAACATCCAGAACAAAAGTGAAGATGATGTCTAGAACATCTTGAAGAAACACAGTATGGAGACATTAAAACTCTCATCTTGGAAATACAATGAACTCAATCCCAATAGTAATGAAGCGCAAATTCTATAGGACTGGAGCATTACCACCATTCCTAACTACATCGGCTCGGCCAAAATTGAGATGATCAAATTCAACTCCCACAACCAATGGATTTCTCCCCCCCATCAACACTTACAAGCTCAACTTTGATGGAGCCTCCAAAGGTAACTCTAGCCCTGCATGCTTCGGAGGTTCCATTCATAACAATGAAGGTAAAATTTTGGGAGCCTTTTGCGGATCTCTTCGCACTACCACAAATAATGTCGTCGAGTTGGAAGGACTGTTGGTTGGCCTCACTTGGGATTTGTACATGAATTGGACCCCCCTCATCCTAGAAGGGGACTCCCTTCTTATGATTAATATGGAAAATAGACTGCAAAGCAGGCTCCAAATGCAACAAAGTGGCCAATAAATAGAGATTAGAAAGAAAGATCGGAGCTCTTTTTCTCATCCTCTGGGACAACCCTGCAATAGCCTTTCAGCATGTCAAAATAAAATCCAACAGGATAGCATATGCCATCACCAATAGAGTTACCCAAAGTCCTATAATATAGCCCTTACGTTGGGAAGACAAGATTGGACCTAAAAACAAGGAAAATTGGGATCAGATAGATGCTTAGAATTATCCCACCTCGGATCTAGGTGAGCATGAAATGGTCGACAGGTTTCAGAGGTGGGATAGGAGGCCTCCGGAGGAGATGGAAAGCGTCAAGTTGGAATATTCCACTCAATCCTCCCCTCAAGTTTAACTCATGGCGCAAGGACACTCTGAACTGTGGATAGGCTCACATGCCGTGAAGCACCACCATTATTTTGTTCAACATATTTTTTAAGTTGTGATTAATATTTGGATTTCGAATCAAGCGATCCGTCCGGTGAATCATCCTTCCCCTGCTGAGATTAGAGAAGCACGTCCTCTCCATATGAATATCTATCATGAGAGTATGGGAAGGAACAAGGTGCGGCATGCTCTTCTGCCTTTAAGCCATGCCAGCAATAAGTGTTCCATACCCAAGGATGGTTCTACCCTACTTCAATCAGGCCATAAATAAAATCTTGAGCATCCATCCTAGGGATTGTTGAATATTTATGGCACCAAGCCTAGAATTTTTCTAAATCCTCACTGCCTCCCAAGCAAGAGTTATAAGAGGACCATGACGAAGCTTAATCTTGTCACAAAGGCTAAGCTGCACCTTAAAGGTTCTGACCAGCGAAGCACTGCTTTCGATTGATGTGGTTTTAGGCTTGGGTTATCTGTTCTTGGGGTTTCAGACTCGAAGGTGCATACCTTGAGAGAAAAGTGCAACATCAATGTGCCTCATCGTGCTTCAACTACTATGCACCTCAGCATCAGGGTTCCTCATAAACAACACGTCTTTGGAGACCCTGCACACATATTTTAGCACTAGCATGATTGGACAATGACCTCGAGAGGAGATGGCGGCTAGAAGGTGGGCTAGGAGGTTGTTTTCAAAAAATAGGCTCTAGCTCGTATCTGCAAATCTATTTCTACCATGGAGGATGAAATCTATAGTGAATTCAGGTTGAGACTAGGGCATGACATTACCATTTCCAACTATTGTAGGATGAAGTTTATCCTAGCCAAGTCCATGGGTGAAAGGGAAAGATTTGGATATTGTGTGAACCTCACGGTCAACACCTTTAAGGAGGATGCTAAAAAAGGGCTAACTCACATGAAGAGCCTCATGCAACTCTCTGAGAGCCCTTTCAGTGGAGAAAACAAGGAAGACAATGATGCCAGCACCAGCAAAGACCAAGAGAATGAGGCTAAATCCTCTAGGAGGTTCTAATTGTTCTATCATGCTCTGTCTTTATGCTCCATGTACGCCTCTCTTGCTATCATGTTAAATTCTTAATATGTATGTTGTCAACCTTCAATGGTTGGGAAGTAGTCGTTATGTTTAGATGTTCGGTATGTAACATTTTGCATACCTTTGTTAGGTGGTTCCATAGATATGGCTTGACTCCTTGTTTCTCCAAGAATCTTGAATATGTAACTCTCTTTTTTTATATGAAATAGAAGGATCGTCTATCTTACTTAAAAAAACACAACAAAATTTCAACCCAAAATTCGACGCCTTGCATGTTTGAATTTCGACACTTCTCTGTTGCATCTTCGACACATACACTTTTTTTTGTCATCAGTGGCATAACGTCAGATATTCAACATGCTACCAAAGTAATTTGAAGATCCAACACAACATGGTGTCACCTATTCGACATTTTTCTCTTTCAAAGTGTCAATCAAAACTTGCATAAAACATTGGAAATCCGACACCATCCAACATTTAAAGGGTCATCCTTTCGACGAGAAAAAGTGTCATAGGCATGACGACGCTATCGGTGTTTTTATTCAAAAAGTGTCAAATTTTCGACTCCTACCGACACTTCAAATGCCGGTCGTCCAACAAGCAGAAGTGTCGGAGGTATGATGATTCCTTCGGTGTTCTTATCCAGAAAGAGTCAGATTTGTAACTCCTACCGACACATGAAGCGTTGGTCGTTCGACAGGCTGAAGTGTCAGAATCATGACACTCCCGTCGGAAGTTTGATACAAAGTGTCGGTTGATCGTCGCCTTCAAGTGTCGAAGGATTGACAAAAGCATTGGAAAACCATCAGAAAAGTGATGCCTATTGGTAGATTTAACAAAAAAAAAATTGAAATATTTCACTTAGAAAAGTTGATCACAAAAATAAGTTGTATGTTTTTTCAAAGTTTTTGCTTAAAACTCCTACTCTAGCTTTGTTAATGCATTCTAATGATGTTAGTAAGTTATGGCATGATATGTTTGGGCATATTAACTTACATAATTACATCAATTAATCAAACAAGACAAGATAGTGCGGTTTCCACCTATATCCTTCTTAGATGGAGTTTGTCCAATATATACTCTTGGTAGGCACCTTGAAGAGAGATTTGAGAAAGGAAAGGCTAAGAGAGCCACATCACTTCTTGATTTTGTGCCCGGTGACATTACTGGTCCCTTTCCCGACCTATCTATGAATAAATAAATATACATACTAAGTTCTAACCTTCATTGATTACATCTCTATATACATAGGGGTCTACTTCTTAAAATACAAAGCTGATGTGTTTGCTTTTCTTTGAGATTTTAAAGCTCTTGCAGAGAAACAATTTGGTAAGGGGATCAATATCCTTCACATAGATAATGGTGGAGATTGTTCCAATAAATATTTAAATAATCTATATCCTTTTCATTTATAGTTCTTTACCTGACAACTCTTACGAAATATTAGTATGGTATGCTTCTATATATCCTTTTCATTCTAGAGCACACACTCTACTGGTGATCATTGAATTTTATGCATCAAAATAATATAATTAGTGTTTTAGATATGATAGATTTTCACTCAACATGTTCAAATGAGTGATGATATAGAATCATTTTTTCAAACATATAAATAAAATGCATGCTCAAGTCCAAGTCAACCGAAGGACTAAAATGTAAAATATAAGTAGTTTGCCGATGCCCAATGGAGATATAAATCACTTGAGAAGAACTCAGGACAATATAAAGGGTAGAAAAATAATTTAGTTGTCAATTAAAAATAAGGGCTAGAGAGAAGTTCTATTATTTACAAAGAACTTCATAAATGCAACAAGTGCAGAAAAAGTGACTAATATGCTATATCATACCATGCAATAGCATATCAAACCTTAAGGAAGAAAAGGCCAACTAGGTCAAAAGGGTAAAAAAAGGCATGACCTTTTCCAAAATATAAAATTGGTCAAAAGTTCCAGGGAATTCAAAAAAAGCAAAGGTTAGAGGTGCTCTACAGTCAACACCATTGTCAAAATCAGGGGAACTATCACAACCTCTCACATTTGTATCTATGTCTACTACTTCTCTTGGACCATCATATAACATGAAATCCTCTACAGTAGTCAGGAAACAGAGGGAGAAACAACTAGGTATGGCAACTCTTTCTACCTTAGTGACTGGAATCAATTCAAGTGATATTGGTTTGTAGAATGTACAGGTCCAGCCTTCAATTTTGTTTGTCCAAGATAGATCAAACTCTCTTCTTATGGTCCCCATTGCAAGAAGAGTTGCATCAAATGGAAGTATTACAGATTCAATAACACCTTTGAACATTAACAGTCCTTCCACTGAAACAACACATATGCCTAGTTTGGTAGCTAAGTTAGATCAACCTGTTGCAATTGTTAGTGGATCCTACACACTAGGGTGGTGGATCTAGTAACACAACTAAAATCAAGTTATATGCAACATAATTTCACTCTATGATTGTTCAATAGAAGAGACAGGTGATTGTATTTGATCCTTTAAATAGTTGTTGGGATTCTGGTAAATGTATGCTTGTTTTTCCTTTTACGACTGGTTGAGAATATATAAATGTTTGTGAAGTTCCTCTTGCAATTACAATACTGAATCATGTGGAAGCACCATTATCTACAAATCAATGGATCTAGCAAAATATTTCATGTGAAGAAGATGCTCTGATATAGGCTTACCTATGGATTCACAGGGGAAACTTATCAAATATATTACTATTTCTTTTTTTGGATTTATGGTAAAATGATGGGTGGATTCTATGGTTTCATGCACATGTAATATTGATGCTAGCATTTTTGCAAGAACACGAGCACAAGGAGGATCTAGGGTTTTCTTGGTTGCTCCATTGGTAAAGTTTGGTGAAATTATGCTTCTATGGATTGAGTGGTGGATGTAATGCTGTGTTTTCTCTGAATTAGGGCCGTTTACCAGCTTTTGTTAACTTTTACATGTTATAAAACATCCTCTTGAAGGATTTTTCTCTTGTTTGTCCTTAGATCTCTGAATTTTTCCCTAATTAGGATCCCCCAACAAACCCTAGAGGTTGTTTTTGGAAGTCCTAGTTGGTGAGCCTTAGGGAAATATTCCAAGAGGGAGGTTGATCACCATCCCTCATGGCCTTGGGTTTGAAGTAAATTTCACAAAAACCCTAAGATTTGTCATTTCGATCAAAATTTAGTATTTCATGTGTAAATAGACGCATTTGCAGGATTAGTGTAGCGTTAGATTAGATCTGTGTTTTTATAAACTAGAAAACCTTAGAAAATGATAAAATTCAATAATCCAAAAATAACAACAATTTTCAAATTCTAAGCCACCCTCAAATTTTGGCCTGCCTATTTAGCCCTAGATCCTCCAATGCGTCACCTGTCTTCTTGTCTACATCCACAAACTTGAGAAGCAACCTAAAAAAACCAGTCAAAAGTCAGAGTTAGGGTTTCATATTTGAAATGTTTCAGGGATTGGGATAATTTGGCCTTGATAAAAGGTTACTTTCTACCTTACAATGTCCCCATTTAATTGTTTAGTAGGGAAATTTAGGGATTCTTTCCTTACTTATCAGTGTTACTATCGTTTCTAGACCTAAAACCTATTAAACAAACCTGCAAAATCAACCAAGTTAGGGTCATATTGAGTTATTGGGAAATCTCAACAATATCATTGAATTATGCCTTCCAAAAGCATTCTTTTCGGGCTAAGGAGTACTTGTATGAACCCTTAAAAGGATGGTTAGCTCAGCTAGTAATTCATGTTGATATACAGTAGTATTTACAGTTAATATAAATGATGATAATAATTCCTATGTGATGATACATGATGGTTGTTAATAATTACACTTGCTAGCTGATAAAATTGTCTACTACTGTTGATTTCAAAGAAAAGCGGTTTAAATGATAATGCTCTGCTAGTTATGATTCTGAAATAGATTTTTCTGCCCTATATCCTTGGTGTGGCTATGAAACACTTATGCTTTACAACAATAGCATACCGTGCACAAACCTAGAAAACACCACTAACTTATTCAAGAAATTTACAAAAGATCAAAGGTATGCATGCTTTACCGATGGACCAGCTAGCAAAGAAGTTCCAGAATCAGCAAAAGAAACACAACCTCCAACATAGAAACCTGCAACAAAATGTTCATAAAATTCCATCAATAGTTTCATAAGATTCCTTAGGAAGCAATCATGTGCCCAATTGAATAATATGTACTGTATGTTGACCTGTTGATTGATCATCAATGAGGAAGTCTCCCATGTAAAACTGAAGGAAATAGAAAAATCAATTTATTATAGTATATTAATCCCATGACATACCTACTAGTAACTATATTGACTCATACAAAGAACATGGTATGCATGTGTTTATCCTTAAACGCAGTCAATCTTAAACCTGGAAAACTAACATGATTCTATTACATACCTTCCAGTAATCATTTCGAGTAACAAGGGCATATTGATGTTTACCCTTGAAGTGATTAGGATCAGCACCACCAAAATTCATGGCTGCAAATGGGCTTTCTTCAATAAAAACATATTTCCCTTGGGAAAGAACCTCGAAACTGTTTCCAACAAATGTGAAAATGTTTCCTTTAGCGAAAAGATGTCATACCAAATCTAGTGATCTATCATTGTAAATCAGTGAAAATGATTGACACTCTTTTTCAGGCCGTGGATACATTTGGAAGATTGCTTGAAAACAACAAAAATAAGCAGTTTTTATAACTTAAGCATTCAAACAATGCCTTCCAGAAATAAAGTAGCAAATAGATCTTTATTTTTTCAAGAAGATCTCAATACTTTGTTACCATAATTATCAATACAGTCATTCTTCTTTTGTATTCCAGAGTTGAGATGTTTTCTGCAAGTGACCACTTTAAACTCGGTGATAAATTGGAAGCAATACAGAAAGATATAAATGCCTAATAAAAGATTTGCACAAAGAAGACTTTGTAACAAATTAGAAATTATGAGTAATAAAGTGCACAGTGATGTTGGGGTGAAAACTTACAATGGAAACTGAAAATACCAATGAGTACCATGCCCAACTCACAACCTACAAGGATAAGCACAAATATAAACATAGGTTTTCCACTGCACAATCAAACATTAAAGTTGAACAAGATATGAGATTAAGAAACAAATTACAAAACTACAGGAGAAAGATAAACTGGGGTAGATAACAATATACTCATGCGGAATAATAAGGAAACAACACTTTAGATACCATTTTCCTCACAAGTCTATCTATCTTTTTTTGTCTTTTGACCTTTCATATTCCCATCAAACTCAAATGCCTATTATTTTTCTTGTAATGAAATGCCTACATTTAATTTTGTTGTCCTAGCTATATGGTATTGGTAAAGTATTACCAAGGGGCCAGTTATCATGATAAATCAAAATATTTAAGGTAATTGTTTAGATCAGATAGAACAAAGTTCACCTCAATGATGGTAATCATCATCATAAACTAAATGTATGTGTGTGCACATCCATAAATACCCAATACACAGCTCAATCAAATAAAAGAAAACATAATTATACCTTGATTTGTGGATCTTCACACTGTCTTCTTATGCTTTACCTTTCAAAACAGCATTCAACATACTTCATTTTTTGTCATGTTGCAACAGTTTCATGTTAGGACCCACCAAATAAATTTATGTTTGTTTATGAAAATAACAAAACCAATCTAAATAAATACAATTTAAATTACAATAATATTCAACTATTCAAGTAAATTAATTGTTAAGAATATATCACCTGATAAAACATGGATAACCAAAAATACTATGTATATAAGGCCATCGATCTAGTCAAAATTCCATTTCTTGCCTCTTAACTATGGAAATGTTTCTCAACGCTATCTGTAACAAGTTCCAATGGAGGAGTCAAATAGCAATAGTGAAAATTATACACTAAAATTATAGAAATAGATGTTTTTTAATGTATTCTTCCTTACCATTCATTGAGCTCCTCTCCGTTTCAAGAATAATTTAATATTCTCTACTAAACAGGACCAGCCATGTGAAGGTGGAATCCCTTATGGCCCCTTCCCCGCCCCCCCTCACATCACTCTCAACTCCCCAAACCCAATGCATATACTTGCAAATATCAATTTATTTCACTATTTCACAATCCAAATAACAATGCATCTACAATGCAAATAACAATGCATCTACTACAAATTATTTCACGCAATAGTTGAAATATGCTTTCATTAAATCATTCTTTAAATCATTCATTAAACCATTCAATCATTCAACAGATCCAAAAACCATTCATTAACTCATTCATTAAAACATCAATTTAGTCAATGGTAGAAAAAAAACCAGTAAAGCATTCAGTAAAGTATTCATTCAAATATTCATTCATCAAATAGAGGGAAAAACCATTAAATGTTTTTTTATAAATAATAATTACTCAAAATTTGTTTAGTCACTTCCTTTTTATTTTTATTCTCTTTAAATATTTAGTTAGAGTCACATCTTCAGGAATCTGATCATCGATATCCCTACAAGTCTACTCGCAAGGTTGAACTTCAGACGAGGGGAGATGAATTTCTGCAATAATGTCAAAATATTTCATTAATATATTTATATTTTGATAAATACAAGTAATTATTTTAAAAAACATTACGAATGTGTGTTTCTACCTGCCATGGGCACATCAACATGTTCAACATTATCTCGTACAGGCCCAACCTATTCCGTGTTATGATCTGCATCTACATGCTCTGCAGTTGAATTGTGTAGAATTAGAATTAATGTTCATCATTTGCAATGGTCTATAAAAAATAGTAGCAGATTAATAAATTCATTACCAGGATGAGAAGCATGATCTTCATTTGGTTGGTCATGTACTACATCCTTGACATGAACGGGATCATTACTTACCTGCACAAAAAGGAATAAATAATTTATGTTAATTTATTTATACGGAACAAATAGCATGAGCATTAATAAATTATCATTAAACTATACAATTTTCACATACCTGGGCACCAGATGGATCAGGAGAAGATCGTGCAGTATTCCCAGACAAGCTTCTCCGGTGTTCAACAACTGCGTTAAAAACCTTGTTCGAAGCCAAGCTTCATGTAATCCGCACTGGGCAATTCTTTGAACCAGACAACCTTCATATTTGCATGATGTCATTAATTTTAAAGCCTTTTGTTAGAACAAAACAAAAATAATAATCTGTATGATATTTGGATGCGAATTTGGGTTTTGCGATACTTAAATATCAGGCCGCCAAGTTGGAGTGACCACCAGGCCTAAGCTTGTGTTGGCCAATTTTTTCAATTCTTCCCTTTGTGGCCTTAGATGTGTCCAAGAGCCTAATTAATTTTTTAAATACATTAGTTGATGTACCAAAACTTATATAAAAACTAGTAATAATAAATCTTACCACTATATTTTGGAATGTATTGCATACCTCCCTGTTCCACCTAGTGGTATCTTTCCTGATTTTCTCAGGCCCTTCTCTTTTCCATCTTCCACCGGGGCTTTCCAATCCATAAATGGAATCACTGGAGGGCGCTCATACCTATGGTTCTTTTCTAGGTGAACCCTATACTGGTCTCGGACAATCTTCAAATGTTTTCTAGCCTTCTGTAGGACCTTCTATGTATCAAAGGTATCTTTTTCGAATAGAATAACCAAGCGATTAGTCAAATCATCCTTTAAAGCTTTTGGTTGCTTGTTCCACATTGTGCGGATGGTGGGCCCGAAGATATCCAAGGCCAAATCATTCATATGTTTATAAAATATATCATTTCCTACAAAACATTAATTCCATCATTAGTCAACATTAGAAAATATTATCGGTATATTAGACACAAATTATAAAAACTAAATTGAACAATCTATAATGACCTAGAATCCTCTCTATCTTTATTGGAACCATTTCTTCATTCACCAAAAATGTACACACTATTGAACCAGTGCTAGTCACATGAGAAGATCCAGGAAATGCTTCCACATCTTTATCTAACCCTACATCCACCCCTTCTTCTGCAGCATCTGTTGTGGGTGGGGCAACATCAGCTGCACCCTCCGTTGCCCTTGGGGGTGTCACAAAGCATGTTTCCAATTGTTCAATGGAAAATATGGGAGCAGTATGTGGTGTACATGGAGTGGTTTGGTCACTAGGACCAACATTGCATTGACCACCACTGATAATCTCCATAGCGCGCTATAAATTCAAACCATTGTATTATAATTTCAATAACATATAAAATCAAATATTATAATTTTTTTCATAAATGAATTTGCTTTTTTATTCAATAACTTACGTCCAATTGTTTACGTTGTTGTAACAACAATTGAATCCTTTGTTCGAGCCCTTTGTTAGTGGAACTGCCAATGCCAAATGAATCAATTCCTCATTTTGTTTTTCCCTTGCCCTTTGTAGCACCCTCAACGGGTCTGTAGACTCTCTAATTTCACTATCTCTCATCAACCGAGAGACCTCATTCTGTAAAGAGTTTTGAGACGTTGTTTCATAAATGGAATCGCCTGTCTACAATTGAAATATATAAAAATTGCTTAGTCTTTGAACCAATAGTGTGCGTAAATAATTATATTAGGGATTACATCTAGGATTACCTGACACCTAGAAGAGGGTGTGGTCTGATCAACAGATGGGGATTTACCTCGATCAACCAACTGCAAAAAATGGAGAGAACATTATCACAATGAACGCAATATGTAAAAGCTAACAAATATAGAACAAAAATAAACACTATGCTACATGTTTTATATGTGTACATTTTTTAAGTATTTAGAATGTGGAATTACATTTAGGTTTATTGGTTGCCTCGAGGCTCCAGTCATCTAATCAAGAGCTGGGGACTTTCCCTGGTCAATCTGCAAAAAAGGTAGACAACATTACCATCATGAACGCAACCATAAAGGCAAAAGAATAAATAACAAAATAAACACAATGCGTCATGATATACATGTTTACGATTTTAAATTATTTGAAATGGAGAATTACATTCATGTTTGGATGTTGCCCTGATGCTGTAGTCGGCTGATCAATAGCCAGTTGGCTTCCCTGATCAACACTCTGCATGGAAAATAGATAATATTATATAAATGAACATAATATAATAATGAAAATACATAACAATATATATGTATGTCCATCATAAATTTAATATTACATTGGCAATATCGATGTATACCTGTTGCCTTGACTGGGGTCGACAAACATCTACAAAGATGGAGGTGCCCCTGAGAGAACTCTGCATCAAAAACATACTAAAAGTTACATAAGGAAACATGAAAGGTATATCATTTCAATTATATTCTAATGAAAAGTCCTATAGATGTTAAAATAATTAATAAAAGGGTGGTTAAATTGTTTGTTGTACCACAACCATACTAACATTGTTTGTATCTACACGATTCAAATTGTAATCAATAAGCAGTTCTTCGTCAGCAGCTATTGATTTAATTGCACATACAAAGACACATTTTCCTTCATGCAACTCAAATATACAGTTGGGTTGCTTTAGTGTAGACCCTGGTTGTGTATTGTTTATAAACCCCGCAGTATTACTGGTTGTTTTTGTCCTTCCGTCCATGTACATCGTTGCTCATTTATTTTGAGCTTTGTCTTTCATTTGTATATAACTCACTGACAGCCCATATCTACGCATACTTCATGTATATTGGACCAAGTGCATCCAATCACTGGAGTTGTAATAGGGTCCAACATACTGCATTAATTTTGTACATCTATTGTATCCAACCTTTATGTCGTCCATGCAAAACAACCCCAATCCATGCAATGACGACGGTGCAATTCTATCTATCCTCTCATTCACACAAAAATCAGTGCTTACTTTAGGAAGATCGCTAGGCACCCATTGTTTCACTAGGTGTTGGTACCTTAAGGGCACATCGATGTCTCCCGCTGTCCCATCATCATAGGAACATGACCCCCCTCCTTGGAGAAAAAAATTCATGCGTTTGTCAAATTTTCTTCTGATCTTCTAACATCTAGTTGATCTAGCCCGTGTAGACCTACTGGATGTCTCACTTTCCTCTAGCCTTCCCAAAATCCCTTCACTGGAAGAAGACAGGTCTAAAAAATACCTATTTGGTTCTACCTGCACCATGGCCAAACAAAAATTTGGCATAAGCATAGAAAAATACCAGCAAAAAAACCTGGAATGACTTATAAGCAAAAAAATTTGGAAATATTTGTAAGCAAAAAACTTGTTAAAGAAAACGCTTGTCAAGAATGATTTTGGTTAATAGGTGTGGGAATTTGGTAGCCCTAAAAATTCTAATGTATGCCCCTCTTTTAGTTACATATAAGTCTCCATTCTCACTTATTGCTTGCATTGCCTTTTCCTAACATGAATTGGGAAGGCTTCATAAGCTTCATATGTATGCTTGTGGCCATTGTACTTTGGCCTTTCAACGTTGTCAAGCTTGAGATGATATTTTATGCATATGCATCAAATATAACACTGCAATTTATGCCAATATATGTATGTACAAAACTTGGAGGTTCTCCTTTAATGGACTATCTCCTTCAAAGAACATATCTTCGCATTCATCTACATTTACTTCAGATAGAAGTGATACGGAGTTGGTATGTTGGTCACTTCCATCAAAAAACATCTTTGACATGAGTTCCTTTTTCAAGGAATCTCTATTAATCTCCTCTTCAAAACTTCTAGCTCGCCACTTTTCCACTCTACATTGGCCCGATTATTCATTTTTCGGGCCACTCATATATCCTTACTGTACACTCGTTGTTGTTGTAACCCTTACTTTTGGTGGTTGTAAGTGGTTTTTAGTTTTCCCATGAATGATGTTGTGATGTTGTAGGCCTGGCCACTCCAACAGCCTCAAACCTTCATTCTGGGAATAAATAAGGGTTGCTCCAACCTCCTAAACAACAATTTATAGCAGTATCATGAATTCTGGATGCTTTTTCTCCACAAAAGGGGGGTAAACAAACCTAAATAAAACCAATACCATTTAATTTCAGACCCTATAAACCAAGTTGGATTGTGCTTTAGGTGCTTCTCAGTAGTCTCTTGAAGGAGATCAATAGCAAAGAACAGTCTTTGGTGGCTTTCCTTGCAACCGTAGGTCACAAAACAACCCTAAAAATATCTGGATCTATGCACAAGAGAAGTAGCAACCCCAGTTGGCCCTAAAATAACAATTTTGTTCTGCATTAAAGGCCCTTGTTAGTGCAATGATTCTTCCCATTGTTTGACAGTTGCCCTGTGATTGCCATCTATAAACCACTATTTTGGTTTCATCATTGCTCCCATTCAAGAACAAAAAAATAGACATGACTTCTCTCCCTACATTAAGTCCACGTTCACATAATTACTAGCTTTGGTACTTCCTAACTTTCCAGTATTCCTTTTGACAACAAAAGTGAAACATGAAACAATATCCTTACTTTCAGCATCTTACACAGCTAATGGCTTTGATCGAACTGTATAAGTACTTTGTTCCCAAAGTAAATATTTTGAGACCTACGAATGAAGGGGAGCGAGATGAATGGTTGAAGGACTCCAATGGAGGATGAATTGATGCCATGTTTTGCCTACCCAAAGGTCCCTTTATAATGAAGATTATCCCTAACTTATCATTCATTTGTACTCTTCTATTGTTCACCCATACTGCTCTATGAAACAAAGTCTTATGCCGATCTAGTGTGTATATTCATGATGATGCTTGTTTTCACATATTAATTTTCAACCCTAAGGAAAAGCTAACTTGTTTTCGCGTACTAATTTTCAACCCTAAGGCAATCCCATAGTAGAAAGAACCAAAAAAGACTATACCCTACAAATTAAAAGGCTCTTAAATTAACCATATCATGCCTTCCTCAATGATTTGATGAAAACAAGGGTATGGAAAAAGGGCAAGGAAACATCAAATATCACTCACACCATGGAATAATTCTAAAGCTAACCAACTGTCTAAACCACAAAGGTCATCTTATCCTGTTAATTGTAAGAGGGGCAAAAAAAAATCAGACACGGTGAAAATTGTAATAAAATGATCAAATAAAAAATGGAGGACATCAAAATACCTAGTACTTGCTTCAAGACCCGAACATCATTAAAGTTAAATGTCTGCTCTTCACCACCATGGATTAGATATATATATATATATATATATATATATATATGCACTACAAAGTAGCACTAAAGAGGTTAAAATATCCACTATACATGATCGCCAAGAACTAAGATCATTCAAGTGAAGGATGTATGCAGAATGCTGCAAACATTATATCTCTACTCATTTGATTTATTACAAAGTGTTGTAGCTTGATTAGTGCTCCGCTCTGTTTATAGCTAACCAACTATCTAAACCACAAAGGGCATCTTATCGTGTTAATTGTAAGAGCAACAAAAAAAAATTAGACACGGTGAAAATTGACATAAAATGTTCAAATAAAAAATAGAGGACATCAAAATACCTAGTACTTGCTTCAACACCCAAAGCATAAACCATAAGAATCATGATTTTCCATTAATGGCAAAGTATTACCTAACCTAATTTCCAGTCAACTAAGCACCTCATGGTCGAATCATGATATTGAAGCAGTGTGCATACATCCTTCACTTGAATGATGTTAGGATTGCTAAGAACTAACATCATTCAAGTGAAGGATGTATGCACACTGCTCCAGACATTAGATCTCTACTCATTCGATTTCCTACAAAGTGTTGTATATTACTTAGTGCTCCTCTATGTTCATCATTTACGTTCAACATCACGGTGAAATCAACAAGTCCTAGCAAATCTTCTAGTACATCGCCTTTACAATAATGGACAAATAATGATGTTGAGTTCTTGCAGATCCTGTAGAGTGGATGTTTTAACCTCTTCACTGCTACTCTGTAGTGCATAATCCAGCACTTCAGAGGCATATTTCCTAGTGGTAACCTACAACAATCATATATATATATATATATATATATAATCCATGGTGGTGAAGAGCGGACATTTCCAAATCTGCTACTTGGCACGTTCAGGAATGAAAAAAATGTTTTAAATACATGCACTATCAGTCTGTAATATTTTATGATTTATTCCTTTTAGATTGTCTTGATGATGCTTGTTTTCCCATATTAATTTTCAACCCTAAGGCAACACTAACTTGTTTTCCCATACTAATTTTCAGCCTTAAGGTAACCCTAAGGCAATCCCATAGTAGAAAGAACCAAAAAAGACTATTCACACAAATCAAAAGGCTCTTAAATTAACTATCTCATGCCTTCCTAAATGATTTGATGAAACCAAGGGATGGAAAAAGGGCAAGGAAACATCAAATATCACTCACACCAGGGAATAATTCTAAAGCTTGTTGATGTATATGTAACTTCGGAATGTATTCTTCTATGTATCTTATGTATTGTAACCCGATGTTTATTCTGGGATGTCTCTATTATGTATTTGAGTCATGTTGTCATACCCCGATGTTCCGATCGGGAGGATTAATAATGTAAACAAGTCTTGTCAAGTCATTAGGTAAGTCCCCACAGTTTCGGGGCACTTCAGTTATTATACACTAATTAAGGTGTAGGCTCGAGTAAGTAATTGTAAGTTGAGCCTACGTGTGAAAATGCAATTCAAGTGAACATAATAATATAAATAGAGAGTGAGAGTCTCTCTATTTATCACTTGTACAACACATCATTCACTCTCTCAAGTGTGGCGCACTAGTGAAGAAGGAAATACTGGGACTAGACAGAAGAAGAAGACTACTATTGTTTTGGGAGATCTCTTACTGTTTTGGTGCTGATTCTATCTCTAAGGAAGTTGCAGGGTTTTCTCCTTTAAGGTTTCCCCAAGGAAAACTCTTTGTGTCTCTTGTCTCTTGTGATGTGCTTATGTTTTATTGCTGTGCTTGTTATTCTCTCAGTGAAAAGATCCTAAGATAATAATGCTAGCTTAATGTGATGAAAAACTAACATGGCATCAGAGCTAACCTGAGAAGAAGACATTGTGCAGCTACAGGAACTAGGTCCTCCTATTTTGTGGATATTCCTCCACAGATTTTCAGCAAAAGTATGCTAGGATGACTCTCCATTGAAGGGTGCATCTTTCTGTCGATGCATAATTCAATTTCAAGCATTTTCAGTTTCGATGTGGAAATTAGGGCTTTCTACAGAAGATGAATTTTTGAGTGAGACCAGCATAGGGTTATTCTCCTCATCAAAACCGAAGTTTAGAGACCTGAATCAAGAAATTTGGTTGGGTAAAACTCCAGGAAAGTCAAACCCTAGTTTGACCCTGAGCTAGGAGAAACCCTAAATACTAAAACTGCTAAGTTTTGGTACAGTCGCTATATTCAAATATTGGAGAAGTCTCAGAAGCTGAAAAATTCAGGGGACGAATATAAAATCCTGATGAATCCTGTGTCCAAAAATCAGACTCAGATTCACTGTACTACAGGAGATATGATCTCTCCACGTTAGGGTTCCAGCCTCTTCCAGAATTCATCCCTGAACAGGACATCTGGGGAGATCTACAATATCTTGAGATACAGAGGTCCAAATGGAATTCTTGAAGATGTTCCAGAAAGGGAACAGAATTTAATTTTTGTGGTCCAAATATCAGACTCATAAGATGAACCAGTGACACGTGGCATGCCGTACAACTTCGTTGTTCTGAACAGTCCTGTAACAGGTCACCTTGGGAAAAGGATCATAAATCACAAATAGTGAAACCAATTCTAATGAAACCTATGGTGTTGGATCAGGGACATGCGAGGTTACCTTAGTGTGAAATTTCAAACACATAGGATCAGTAATTTTGGAGATATCATAGAAACAGTAACAGGAATTTCTGCAAAAGAAATCAATAATTTAGGGATTTTTGTTTCGGGAGCTTCCCTCCACTGTTTTCAGAAAAGGAGTACATTGGGCAGCTCCATTTGAAGAGATCTATCTGTTTGTCCAATAAAATCTGAAAGTTTCCAAATTTTTAAAATTAGGGTTTCTATGACAAACCCTAGATCAGCGAACTCCGGGACAAGGACGGACACCTCAAATCTGTAAGATCTAATCTTGTGTATTTCCATTTGAGGTTCTCATTTCAATATGATCTATCACAATAGCTTGATGATAAGCTTGGTGAAGTTGACAACTTCCAAGCATAGAAGTATTTGATCTCTCTGAAGAAACTGGATTGGACACCTACATGAGTATAGAGGTTCTAGTTTCAGAGGGAGACAAGGCCAAAGAAGACATCATACTCAGGCTGCAGAGGATGATGAACCATCCAAAAAGAGATCCATATATGAAAGTGAAGATTCTTCAAGCGAGGATGAATATGTTCTGATATCATCTCTCACAGGTAACATTACTCATGGAAATGATGATTGGCTTATAGACATTGGGGCTTCCAAACATATGACGGGATTCAAGGAATCCTTTGTAAGATTGTCAAACATGAATCACCTCACAAGGTGAAACTAGGAGATGACTACCAATATCCAATAAAAGGTAGTGGGGAATCTTCATACAAGCTAGACTCTGGTAAGTCTCTAACAATGAAAGAAGTATTGTTTGTTCCAGGACTTAAGAAGAATCTTCTATCCATTTCAGCCTTGGATGCAAAAGGAATGTGGGTTGCATTCATCGATGGTCAAGTCATCATGTGGCCAAAAGGAAAGAAAATTGATGATGCGGTAGTGATTGGAGAACAAGAAGGAGGCTTGTACAAATTGAAGGGTCATCTAGAACAAGCCTTGATCCATGATAGGGTAGAGCCAAATGAGCTTTGGCATAGAAGGCTTGCACATGTGCACTACAGAGCACTACCTATTGCATTCCAAACAAAGCATGATGGAGTTTGCAAAGGATGTGCGAAAGGGAAGAATACAAAGAAGACATTTCCTAGCAGCAAAAGCAAAGCCAAAGGCATTCTAGAAATCATCCACTCCGATGTATGCGGTCCAATGTCATCAAACTCACTAAGCGGGTATGCATACTATGTTTCTTTTGTTGATGATTTTTCTAGAAAAACATGGATTTACTTTATGAAAAACAAAGATGAAGTGTTCAGCAAGTTCAAGGAATTCAAAGCCTTGATCAAGAACCATACTGAAAAGAAGATCAATACCA
>LPNX011143771.1:0-14022 GCA_001517045.1 Pseudotsuga menziesii
GTCAGATTTTATGTTGACGCATTTGTCGGATATTTGACCCACAATCCTATTTTGAAGAAATGATATTTGATGACAACCTTGTTGGATATGCGATGCTTATCCGTCATATATTGCACCCTTAAACTTGTGAAGAAGTAATGATATCTAACAGAATTTGGCATCGAATGTATGGCATCACTGTCGGAAATATCGAGAATTACTACTTATATCTGAGGAAGTAAAAGAGAATAATCAATGAGAGTTATCAATGATGGTACCACATACTCGTCGGATATAGTGGGGTTGTCCATCAGATATTTGACAACTATCGATATTTAAAAAAACATTACTAGTTCATTGTTCTAATTCTGTTAGAAGCATGTATAACTAGTAAATAATTTTGGAAACAACTTACTCACATAAACAGAGCTTAGCTTAGAAGAGTTACTAGTGCTTTTTGTAACCATTCTTGATTCCAGTTTAAACATAGATGGTTTCTTTGATTCAAAGTCATAGCTACTAATACTAGTGAACTTCATAATTTTTGTTTAGCATAGGGTATTCGCTATGCACGATAGTCATAGCTAGTTTAAGCTCTATCATTTAGCTCATCATAACCAATGGGATTACAAGCTGACTTACTCCATTTGAATTGGCATATTCTAATTACTGCGATAATTATTGTTTACATATAATTAGTATTCTAAAACCTTACTAATTAGGGAAACATCATTCATAAAAGGTAATCATTCCAATTGTAACCATGTGAACTAAGAGCATGTGTGTTTCTATATTATGTACAACTTAATCATTAATAGTATTGAAACTATAAGTATGATTCCATTATAATGATTACAATAGAAAGTACTAGATAAACCACTTTAATTGAATAGGAAAATATAACACCTAGTAATATATGCATAGTCTTCGGATATGTAAATACTAGTATATTGTTTCTCCATCACTGCTATTACATACGGTATAGTATAGATAATATCATCAATAGGATGAATTGTCCTAATATCAATAGAATTTTCAATGAAATTTTTGAAAGAGAATTATTACATAAAATTATGGAAAACTAATACAATATGTCATACCTATAGAGAAAGGCATGTTGTTTGTCTAGGAAAAGGTGCATTAGGAAGAATTCAAAGCGAAAGCATAGAAGGAAAAGTAGGTGTATGATGGAGGAAAAGCAGGTAAAGGATAGAAGGGAAGCACAGAGCAGAGAAAATATGTGATGAGGAATGGTGCGACGAAGAAAAACACATATCTAAAGAGGTAGGTAGAAGAGTAAAGGCTAGGAAGCAGCAGGTCAGAAGACTGTAGAATTCAAATTCGGCAAAATACTAAAGGATAGGTTTTTGTGGCTAGTTATGACCTACACAAGTAGGCTGGAAGAATTTTTATTGGCTATTTATGGCAGTGATCAATGTAATGCAGGACTTTTTGAAACCAGTATGGCCTACAATTAATGTAATAGAATATATGTTGCATCTACTCATGAATGTAATAACTGAGCTATACTCAGTCGACCCTGTTCAGTCTTGTAGAGACTATAAATAGGAGGAAACCACTCTATACAAGGGTTAGCCTCAAGAGTTAGCTTGTTAGCTTCAGAGTTTCAGAGAGATTGTATAAGGAAGGAGTATTTTTAGGAGATGATAGAGGATTATGATAGTAGACATTGTTGAGGTGCAGATTTGTAGCTGTGTGCGCAGACCATTTGGTAGATTCGATCCGTAGCTGAGTGCATAAATAGTAGGGTAGAAGAGTCAATCCAAGATGTGTGTAGATCAATAGGAGAAAATAGAAGAAAAGCATAAAAATAGAGATCTTGAGAGAAATAAGAGTTTGAGCTAGAAATACATATCTCAAAATAGTTTGCAAGTCGCAAACTACAAGGTGTTGCATATTTCTCATGCTAGATGAAGAGCACCTTGGTGGTTTTTCCCAGATGGGTTTCCACATTATTTCCTGTGTAGATAAATATTGAATGTTGAATGTTAAATATGCATTCTTATTGGTTAATGTTGAATATTCAATTATCTTGACTTTCTATAATTATTGATGTAATGAATGTCGCAATATTGAAAAAAGCAGTGAATGAATGAAATATTAAAGCATTGTCGAGCACTTGGAATTAATTCATGTTAAAATACTATTAAGCTTATAATATAGTCACATCCTTATCATTTACCTTTAAGAAATTAGTTGCATCACATGGTTGCACCAGTTATTAAGTTGTAAAGGATAAAGTTGTGTCGCATGTAGGTTGTGCCACTATCGAGTAGAAAAGACTCCAACCTTTCGTCTCTACCGAGATCCTTGGCCGTGCGCCAAGGGAATATAATCCCTCGTCGACTGTGGAAACATGGTTCTGGTAGTTACACATTAAGATATCTCGAGTGAGACTGTGCCTGCCCCACGGGTGTTGCCAACTGATCTTGCTTCGTCAGGCCAATGTCTTTGGGTGTTTTGTTGGTTTCGTGGGTCTGTTGAACCTGGGTTGTGAAAGTGAGGAGAAGTGGGCCAACATATTTCGATTTCAGAAGTTGTAGAACATCACCTTGATCATTAAGTTTTGTAAGTTGTATAGTGATCCAGTCAAATAGGCCTCTATGACCATTTGTGGCAAGCAAATCGAATTCCTCATCCATAACAGCTTTCCATATGGGATCATGACAAGCTTTCTTGAATGTCCGAGGATCTAATCCCAACATCGTAAAAAATATTTAAGTGAGAATAGGTTTTGTGTGGGATATTGCAACAACCTCTTTCTGCTACTGCGACCTCATTCTTCTCTTGTCATATGGATCCCTAACACCATTTTCAACTGCTTCTATGAGCTACTGAGCCGATTTAGGATGGTGAAATGAGGTAGATGCTATATCTTGATATAGATCTATTTGAGGTGTAAGCTCAATATCTGGATCATGTTGTTGTTCCTCTTATTTTGAATCTAAATTTGAAATGTCAATTAATAAAACTGTATATGCAATATGAATTAAAGGAATTTGTATACCTTTATCTGCTTCGAATAGAAGTTGTGGTTGTGTTGGAACTGATAATTGCATGAAATGAGAGAAAGTATATGACTTAGAGGAATGATCAATAGTTCCTTTCACTATAATCTCCCCAGTTGAGATATTTGTGATCTTCATTGAGTCAGGTAGAAAAACCACTTGCTTTAGTGAGACAGTGTGAGTCATCCTGTAAATAGACAACATATTAGGTGCAAGGGAGGGAACATAGAGGACATTTATGAGCTCACCATGTTGGATCTTGATGGTGCCTCTTCCTGCTGCTAGAATTTGGGAATCATCACCAATATAAATAGTAGGCCCTTCGGTGAGGTTGAGAGTGGAGAAGAAATCATTGGAGGAAATCATGTGGCTGGATTCTCCAGAATCAATCAAATAGGTTGTTGATTGAGGGAGGCCATATTTCAAATAATGGCACTTTCATGTCCATCATCAGACATATTTTCTCTTTGTGGGAGAGAAATTTTATTTTGCTTGAGGAGAGTAGTTAGCTGGTCTACTTCCTTCTTCATACAATAGTCTTCAAGGTGAATACCTCTCATACAATAGGGTCGCATCTTCTTTTAGAACTTCTTCTTTTTCTTAGAGCCGAGGGATCCTTCAGAAGTCTTCTAATTCTCTTTAGGATTTGAATCCGTTGTTTTATGCTCCTTCCCCTTAGAATTCCCTTTAGCTTTCTCTTTGTTAGCTTCTGTTACTAGGAGATATTGATCTTTATATGTCTTGATGACTCCCATCTGGATTAACTTTTCTTGCTCTTATATTAAGGACTCGACAAAGGAATCAAGTGAGGTCATCCTCCAATTGGGAATGGAGGCTCTCCTAGAATAGAATATTGAGACAAATACATAATACTCTAGACCTAGTTTGCTACGTATGGAGACAACATGATGATCATCATTTTTTTCTATTACGCACTGTTTGCAATGGAGTGCAAGAAACTTGAATTTAGTGAAGAATTGTTGTATCGTATCAAAACTGCCGGGATGTAAGGATTGTTGATGCCTCAGTTGTGAAGGTGTTGGAAAGGTGTCCAAGGAAAACAAAAGGGGATGAAAACCCATCCAAAGGATTCAGATAATCCTATGCAAGTATTACCCTATCCTCAAGGTATTTGGTGTGGTTAACACCCATGGATATTCGGACTCCACTGGCACTCTTTGAGTTGGTGGGTTTTTATCCAAAAGGATCAGTCTTCCTATGAAGGAAAGCAAAATATTGTATGTCTACAAAACACTAGATCTACTTAGAATGAAATCTAAGCTAAGTTAGAACTATTCTAAGAAGGTTGCTTGTGTATGTGCATGCTAACTTGATGTGGAAATAGATAAGTTCATTTATCAACTTAACATAAATGTTAAAAGGTAAATTACCTTTCTTCCCAAGTTACTAACAATCAATTAAATTAATAAACAATAGATTGAGGGTTACATGCATTCAAGATCAACCTGTAACCAATATGTTAATTGAAAAATTAACATCACTTAAACTTTAATGTGAAACATTTTGCAGAAATAAATAATGTTTTAATTAAATAAACTCTTTCAAAACATCATGAACACATAGATCATTAGCAAAGATAAACCAGAACTATAGATCAGTGTGTTTAATAAATTGCAAAAGATTTAATAGCATTGATAAGCAATCTAGAGTTAAAATCAACATTTATCAAAGAAACTTGATCAACAGACAAAAGAGAAATTAATGACTAAAATCAAGTTATAAACAACTATTTTTGAGTCGACGACTAATAGTAGCTAATTTCCACTATCTTATAGCTAGTCGTATTTCACTTAGTCATTAATAGCTTGACTTATTAGTCATTGATTTAGTCATTCATAGTCAATGATTTAGTCACTGATTGCATCAATTAATGACCAGATATATGACTAAATAAACTATTAGATGATAACCTACTAATGACTAAGCTAAATATGAATAGATATAGGAAATTAGCTACTAATAGTTGTATATATGTTAATTTGGTAATTTTTGTAGTCACAAATTTATGATAGGGTACTTTTGAGGCTTGGAAAATCACAGGTAACAACAGTTACAGATTCTCCCTAGTAAACGTTCCCAACTAGCCCATTACTATTTGGTATGGGGAATCCATCCAGTTTACGGTCTGGCTACCGTAGGTCAAGTAACAAAATTAAAGGTTTTACTAGTTACGGCCCCATCCATCGTGTGTATTTTTAGCCCTATATGCCTATGTATGACGTGCAAGTGCGTATCTAACAATGCAGATTGATAGAGAATATGAGGAGCGGTCACAATTTAATGTGCAGGTTCTTACCTCTCATCTTAACTCTCTTGCATCTAAATCACATACAACAAGAAACTAAACTAACTATCTAACCTATCCCTAGGGAACAAGATTATCATTTATCAACGAGTAATGTATTTCCGTGCAGGAATTAAGAAGAATCATAGACAGTTGTTACTTATTTCAAAACACATGAACATTAATAGATATATGAACAACAAGATATCTTATTGTTTATGAAAAACCTTCATTACTCACAGTGGAAATTTCATAGAATAAACTAGAGCTCATTCATAACAAGAACATAGGTTCAAAGAGTTAGAACGATCTCACAGTTAATGGACACAAGCTGAAAACGAAATAGTTCACTTTCAACAAATCCATAGCACAACATTTGAAACCTTCCACCACGCTTTCTCCAGCATGAAACTTGTAATTCTTTATTGGAAAAGGAAATAGTTCTTCTTACAACATACTCTCACAAATCTATCTGGGAAAAGTCCTTTTTCTATCTAACTCTCCTATACTTATACTACAAGCAAAACTCTTGGGCTGCCCCTCGGTGACCTTTGGGCTCCCCCAAACCGTTCAGTCCCATAATTTGTCTTTTAGTGAGTGCTCATGATTTATACAATACATTGCATTTCAGATTAAGATTTTGAGAGCACTTTATAAAAAGGGACCAGCTTGGTAACTGATTAAAATTTCCCAAACCTGGGCCTCTGGTGCTATCGATCTATTTGAGATCTCAGACCCTTACTTTCTTCTTCTCTTTCTTCATCTCTGCTTCTTTATTTTCTTCCTCTTCCTTCCTTCTTGCCTCCTTTCTTCTTCTTTGTCTTCTAGACATATATTCTCTACAGCATCAATCACCATGTCATGAATAACCAGTTCTTAGATCACTTAGCATTTGACAAAGTAACACAAACTGTATTAAAACATACATCTTGTAAAGTGAAATGCATGAAGAGAAAAAATGATAATGCAAAGAAAATCCTGCAAGTTCGTATCTTGAACTCCGCTAAATCCACTGTCCAAACTAAAAACACAAGTCTAAAAAACAAACTCTTTATCTCAATCTGGGTCACATCTAGACCCATTCAACATCCTGCGATGAAAGCATGAAAGATGACAAAGTAACCACCATCGAAAAATAGAGTAAAGGTACACGAGAAAGGCGAGAAAACCCTCACTGGCAGGAATAAACACTATAATTCGGAATTTTAATGCACTAAGGAGCCGCAACGGTGGAAGACATAAGGACTACGGATTTTGTGAAAATAGGACATCATCGGCCATCAAAAGAATGGGGAACTAGCTAGAAATGCATCGGTAGATAAACCAACTAATTATCAGAAAGATAGTGCGAATGACCGTCGCAACAACAGATGCAAAACTGACTACGGACCCCATAAATCATGAAAATGTCAGTGATCAGAGCAACTAAAGATCATGCATCGGTGATGCAAAGCTGGACTAGTCCTCCGATCAAGTGTCAAACACGGTTTCGATAGAGAGAAGAAAGCAAATAATTTTAAACAAAAAACTGCGGGATGGACAAAGATATGGGCTTTCCATCCGGGTACTTACAGTCTACCATCCAAAACGGTGGCAACACAAAATACTAAAGTTTCGATAGTGAAAGAACAAAAACGCTGACAGTAAAATAAAACAAAGAGATAAAAGCGCGTCGGCAAAAAAACATACTTTCCATCGAGACATTCATTATTTAGCTTCCGAAATGGAGGCTACGTAGAGAACTACAGCCCCAATTCATTGTTCAAATGACTTTCGACAGTGATAAATGAAAACGTTTATAAATCAAAACTTAAAGTTCCAAAGTCAAAAGTATTAGCTAGACAAAGGCATTTTTAGATCATTCAACTTCCGAAATGAAAGAAAACAGTTGACCTCAAAAGATCCAAATTTGTAGCAGAGGAAAGATAGAAATCAAGAATCCAAACAATCCCAGGAAAAATAAGATAAAAAAAGGAGGGTCCAAAATTTTAATTTTTTTTTTTGGGAAAATAGTTGCAGCGACAACAGTTGGTGACTACCTGGTGAACCTGGATCTCTGGACAATTTCTTCCGTAAGTCACAGACTGTTTGACAATAAAACCAACATGTTGAATTCTTCTAGATGTCTGGATTTCCCAAATGGAAAATGTATGTACTTTTTAATCATTGATGATAGTAAAATGGAAACCAAGATTTTGAAGTCAAGATAATTCTTTTGATACCAGGAATATGAGTTTGATTTTTTACCTCTATCTTCGAGTAGCTTCCAGCTCGGACACCATAGGATTGTATCATATGGTAAACCAAAATATTCATTTGTTCCTCATTCCCATGCCATTCTGCACTTTTTGTGCTTTTGGACTATTGTCATTTTTTAGTCCTCCTACATTCCTTTCTTTCTGAATTTTTATTCAGGCTCCTCTATCCATAGTGTCCTTTTGTGTGAGAGATGTATTTAATTTTTAGCTCATGGACAGAGAAGAACTTTGGCAATTTGTACTCATATGGTTCAGTGCTTTGTTTTGATACACATTACTTTCTTAGGAAATTTTTGACTCTTATTTGCCTTTTGGCTTTCAATTCTTGGCATGGGATTATTTATATATAATATAATGTTTACCTTGCTTCCTTTCCATGGGTCTTTCGTTGTCACCCCCTAAGAAATTTTTAAATGTGAGATGGATGGAGCCTCAAAATAGTATTCCAGACCTTTTGATCCTGAGTTATTTTACAAAGATTAAATAGGACTTCAATGTGTTCATAGCCATTTAGGAAAACTGCCAAACTAGAAAAAATTCTTCTAGATAAATCAATAGTACATAGTCTTATAACCAAGGATTTTGGTTAATTGAGAATTCTGATGTTCTTCATTCACCCAAAAGTTTGCTCCTTTTATTGAAATCAATCAACATCTAACTAAAAAAAACATAAATAAAGAAAATAAAAAATAAACAACCAAATCAGTTTATTTATGTACAAAATAAAAACAAAAATCAGGAAAAATAAGGTTTGAGAACTAAACCATCAACTGGTAAGTTCTCTTCCCACCCTTGTAAATCTTGCAATTTGTAGGTTGAGGGGCCAAGTTTTGCTGCAATCTGAAAAGGGCCTACCCATAACTATTGAAACTCCATGTGTTTCCCCTTCTCATCATGCGGGTGATCCCACTTAAGAACCATATCTCCCACTTCAAATTCCTTTTTTCCAGCTTTGTACTTATCAAACCACCTTTTCACTACTTCTTGTTGATGCTTAAAATGTTCTTTGGCCCTGGACCTAGAATCTTCCGCCTTCAAAATATTATAGATTCTAATTTGCATCATTTTGTTATCTGTGCCTCTAGACTCTTGAGCTATTATGGAAGATGTTAGCATAATGTTAGGAGGAAGGATAGCTTCTTTTCCATAAACAAGGGTATACAATGAAACACCCGAGGAATTCATGGGTGTGACCCTGTCAGCCCAAAAAGCATTCGATAAGGCTAAATCCCAACTTCTCTGGTTTTCTATCATAGTATTTTTTAAGATCCTAATCAGATTCTTGTTTGTATATTCTGCCAAACCATTCCCTTGTGGGTAGTAGTTTGTAGAATAATGCAACTTAATTCCTCTTTCATGAGCAAATGTAGTTAATCTAATAGAATAAAAATAAGTAGCATTATAAAAAACCAGGGAAATTGGAACCCCAAAACTGGTCATAATATGATCTTGCAAGAAATCCATGACCACATCTCCATTCACTTTACATAACGAAATGGCCTCGACCCATCTAGTGAAGTAGTCAGTTTCCGTCAAAATATATTTGTGCTGCAAGGAAGAATTTGGTTTTATTTCTCCAATGATATAAATCCCCCATTGCTCAAATGGTTCTGTTCTCATCACAGGCTTCAATGGTCTTGCTGCTTTGACTTGTCTTCCCCCACACCTCTGGCAGATATCACACTTTCTGATATGGGAATGCACATGCTTGAACAGTGTGGGCCAATAATATCCAGCTCTGAGAATCTTGTGGGCTATCGTATCTCCAAAAAAATGACCTCCAGCAGGCCCATCATGTAACTCTGTTATGACCTTTTTTACATCTTCTTTCTCTAAGCATCTGAGCAGGACTCCATCATAATTCTTCCTGAATAAAATTCCATCAATGATCTAATATGCAGTTGATTTAATGTGCAACGCTCTTTGTTGTTTGGAATTCCAATGTTCTGGCAACAATCCTTCCTGAAGGTAATGAACAAGGTCTCAGTACCAAGAATCTGGAGCTGTGAAAAGAGGAGATACATCCATCATATGTAACTTAGCTTCATTTTCCCAATCGTTTTCTTCATTGTTTTTACCTTCAGCCATTGTTTTGCACAGTCCTTGCCCTTTAACTATGGATGCTGGTTTGAATTTGAGGTCATATTCTTGTAAAGCTATTACCCAGTTGCCTCTTCATTCTCCTAATTCTTTTTGTACGAAAAGAGACCTTACATCTGGGTGTGGAACTACTACCTTCGTTCGGTTCTTAAGTATGTATGGATTGAATTGTTTTATTGCTTTGAAGACTACATAAGCTTGTTTATCAATAGCTGTGTAATTCAATTTGGCTCCCTGCAGACGAGTGCTCATAAATGATATGGGGTACTCATCTCCCCCATCTTCCTTCTGAGTAAGCACCGCTGCTAATGAATTGTCAGATGCAAAAGTGTACAAAATAAAATCCTTCTCAAAATTTGGACTTTTGAGAGATGGTGCATGAGTAATAGATGTCTTTAGTTTACTGAATGCATTCTTCTCTACATCATTCCACTTGAATTTTACACTTTGTTTCACCATTTTCTGCAAAGTTTTAACAATTTGAGTGAAATCTGGCACAAACCTTCGCACAAAATTAGTTGTCCCCATGAATGATTGCATACCTTTTTTGTTATGGGGTAAAGGGATATATTCTATGGCCTTGATCCCTTTTGGGTCTATCGAGATCCCTTTTTTAGAAACAACGTGACCTAGTAGCTTTTCGTCTATAACCGTAAATACACATTTCCTTGGATTCAGTGAGATGCCATATTTTCGACAATGCTCAAAATTTGTTTTAGATGGAATGCATGTTCTTCTCTCTTATTTGAAAATACCGTGACATCGTCGAGATATAATACAACACTATGGCCAATTAGACCATGGAAAGCTATATCGATAGCCCCCTGGAATGTAGTTCCAGCGTTGATGAGTCCAAAGGGCATCCTTTTGTAAGCAAAAGTTCCCCATTTTGTTCTGAGTGTAGTTCTAAGTCTATATTCTTCATCTACCAACACTTGGTTATAGCCAAAGAATCCATCTAATAATGAAAATAACTCAGAACTCGAAACCATCTGCAATATCTGTTCCATGGGTGGGACTGGATAGTTATCTTTATCCGAAGCATGATTTAGGTTTATGAAATCCACAGATAGCCTGATTTCTCTAGATTTCTTCCTTACTAGTACCAAATTCGAAACCCATTCCGAGTGTCTAACTTTGAATATAATTTTGGCATCCAATAATTCTTTCACTTCACTCTGAATTAAAGGCTCCAGTTTTGGATGCATCTTCCTCAAAGGTTGTTGATAAGGCTTGACTCCATATCTAATAGGGATGACATGTTGTATAATCTTGGTGTCATATGTTTTAAGCTCTTCATATGTCTAGAAAAACACATCTTTGTATTGTTTGAACAAACTAATGAACTTATTTCTTTCACTTGGAGAGCAAAACTTTCCCAAATTTACATACTTGGGTTTAACTGCAGTTCCCAAATTTATCAACTTGAATTGTAAGGATGAGCTGTGAGTCTTGACATTTGCTGGTCTTCTGAATTTGTTGTCTAAATCAAACATCTGCTCTAAGGTCCTGACTCCTTTAAGAATAAAGTTGTTGAATTTTAACTCAGCTTGGTGTTCTTTATCATCAATAATTGCCCCTTTGAAAGTCTCATCATTCATCAAACATTCCAATATTTGTTGATCATCATCAAAAACTCGTAGATTGGTAACCATGTCTGCAACCGAAGGCCTGAAAAGTAATTCAATAGAAAATTTGTTATTTGAAGGTACAAGCCTCGCAGCTGAGGTAGTTAACAAGTCAGCTGCTGCATTCTTTAGTCTAGGAATAAATATAATATTAAATGCATACAAATTTTTAAGAAGATCCCACACTTCATTCTGGTAAGATTTTAAATGACGTGAAATACAATGTATTTGATTTCAAATTTGCTTTACAATTATTTCAGAATCCCCATACACTTTCAGATTTTCCACTCTTAATTTAATTGCTTTTCTTAATCCCTGAACTAATGCTTCATATTCGGCTGTATTATTGGTACATTCAAACTCTAATCTACATGAAAGACAATGTTTATTTTTCTTTGGATCAATCAGGACACAACCAGCTCCTGATCCTTCCAAATTTTTAGATCCATAAAAAAAAAGTGTCCAAAAACTATCTACTTCTACTGTACTTGAATAAAAAACTACATCTGAAACTAAGTCTACTATTTTACAGTCAAATTCATCATCCCGTGAAAGTCGAAGGAGATCGGGTTGTGTGTCTGGTGTACCGCTGACTTATTCTGCTTGGTAATTTTCTGGTTCAAGTTCAATAAAGTAATTTCCCAACATGGAATTCACTGGTTCATTCTTACCCTCTAACTGAATAACATTGTGCTTCATGTGGGGTTCTCTTAATACTTTTATTTGATTGGGATTTCCCTTATGAGGAAACCACAGATGTGACCAATCTGATGCAAAATATCCATTTAGCTTTGCTGACCAATCCTGACTCAAAACAAGTCCATAAGCCTCAAGTATGTATACTAATACAATATTGATGAATTGACATACCTTTTCATTTGAATATAATTGAATCAGAACATCCTCCATTTCCCCAATTACCTTCACAGATGTTTTGTCTAATTGAATAACCTACCAGGTAGATGGTTTAGGTCGTCCATTTATCTTCTTACAAACTGAAAGTGGCATAACATTGACTGATGCCCCTGAGTCTACTAAAAAGTTGTGCACGTTATGGTTGAAAATTTCAAAAGTTAGGAGAAATGGTGGGGTTTTGCATTTAGACTTACCTCCCACACTTGCTTCATCAATTTCTTCTTCTTCATGTTGGTTGTTTGTGGGAAGCTTTTCCTTTGGTACTTCAAGTGCTTTTAACAATTTTTATTTCTGTTGCGGCACATTACACATTTCAAATAGTGAGATATTTGCCTTAACTCTTTTAATATCTTCCACAATATTATATTCCATCTTATGTTCTTCAGGATTCTTCTTTACATTATCAATTTTCTCTTCAACGGGCTTAATAGGCATGTTGATTTTCTTTGGATTTTGACTCATAATGGTGAATTTAGGTATTTGATCAACTGTGGTGCTCTTCTGAATCTTCTTTTATCAAACGCTGACTTCTTATTGTCACGTTTGTTTCTGATATCTCCTCCTATTTCAGATAACCTTCTTCTTCGGTATCAAAAATCGAAACACAGTCCCATAAAACTAGAGCATCATCCTCTTGTTTTTCTGTGGATTTATTACCCTTTTGCTCCTCCTCATCAGCTTCTATTAGTTTAGAGTCCAATAACTGATTCATTACTAATGTCATCGAATTGATCCATTGAGAATGAGGCTGTTGATGAAAGGTGAAAAAATTATCCATACCCACCTCGGTTAAATTCATTGATGTAGGACTGTGTGGAGGAGGTTTATGTTGATTGTTGTCCTCTCTCTTTTTAGAGTAAGGCTTATAAGATTTCTGAGCTTCTTTTTCCTTTTCCAAATCTATTATTCTATTGCATAGATTCTGCATCATCTTCACCGTCCCTTCAAAGTCATGTGATTGCTCATCTTTAGGCTTAGTCAGTAGCAACGCTTTCTTACCAAAAGGTTTTTCTCCCAACTACTCAGGATAATCTTTTGTGCTCTCTTTTTTAGCTTCTACTCTCTCAACTTATTCATAAGTTTCTGACAATGTAGGCTTGACTGACATCTTGGAAAACATAGCCAAGTCAGGCCCCAGAGCTAAAATATAATATTCACTCAAAACTTTATCAGATGGTTTATCAGTTGCAGAATTTTTATTTTTAAATAAGAAACAAATCTTTGAGTGAAACTATGCAATTTTTCCTTTCTTTATTTCTTCAAAGCACATAACCCTTTCATCTTCTTAGGTCATTAAATAATTCATTATCAACATAATACAGATGTTCTTTAACCTTCTCTTCCAAAGTTGGATTGGGAAAGAAACTGCTTTAAGAACTGTCACCGGTGGAATAATTTCAAGAAAATGGGTTTCCTCGGCCACCCATGCACTGGTTTCCCTCCTTCTAGTGCCAAAAACTATTGAGGCCTGGAAAATTGTAGGTAACAACAGTTAGGGATTCTCCCCAGTAAACGTTCCCAACTAGCCCATTACTGTTTGGTATGGGGAATCTGTCTAGTTTACGATCTGGCTACCATAGGTCAAGTAACAAAATTAAAGGTTTTACCCATTACGGCCCTGTCCACCATGTGTATTTTAGTTTTTTATGTCTAAGTATGATGTGAAAGTGGCTATCTAACAATGTATATTGATATAGAATATGAGGAGTGGTCACAATGTGATGCACAGGTTCTTACCTCTCGTCTTAACTCTCTCGCATCTAAATCACACACAACAAGAAACTAAACTAACTATCTAACCTATCCCT
>LPNX011143775.1:22028-32681 GCA_001517045.1 Pseudotsuga menziesii
GCCAGTGGAAAACTGAGTTTCTATTGAGTTCCTATGTGGATTATTTTTTCCAATCATTAATGTAGTGTGCTGATAGCTTTAGACTACACAGCACTAAAGTCCGTAAGCTGGCATCCGGACACTGGATCTAACTTGTCTCGAGAACTCTTGTATAATGTGCTAGGTTAACTCAACTAAAAGGTATTTATTCCCTTAGCTATGACCTGTAGTGGGAAGTGAAGTGAATTTTTATGTAGTTATTATTTTTGGTGTCTGCTATCCTCACTTTGTATTATACTATTATATGATCTATGTCAACTAGTTATTATATGATGAGTATGTCTTTCTTTAATTCTACGTAACCCATATGTTTTTGACGTTGGAAATTTTTAGTATCATTTCCAACTTTTGTTTCCTTCATATGGAAGCTCTATGCATTTTGTTAACCTAGTAAATTATGTCTTGGCCTTTCCTCAACCACAATTATTTTAGCCTACAATTTTTTAACCATTTGCTTATCAAATTCAGTTGTGATTTATTGCAGGGAGATACAAATTTCAATCTAAAGTTCTAAACAAATAGCATTTGGTAATTAAAAGGGTTTTCCAATAATATTTTTTCCTAACAGGGTAACAATATAAAAGCAAGGATCAAAATTCAAGCTGTCAATTCCCGTCAAAGGGCTCCCAGGCGGTCAATGAAGGGGAATTTAAAATTTGCACGTCNAGTTTTTCCTAACAGGGTAACAATATAAAAGCAAGGATCAAAATTCAAGCTGTCAATTCCCGTCAAAGGGCTCCCAGGCGGTCAATGAAGGGGAATTTAAAATTTGCACGTCATTTAAAATGAGGTTTTTAATTTTTGTCATTTTAATAAAAAATGGAGATTTTAAATTAAAATTACATTAGAAGAGCTAAGATAAAATTGCCCATCAACAATTTTTGTGATTTCGATCTGTACCTGTACCAGCCTCTAGCTATTTCATATCATATTAAATGAGAAGATCCAATGCAATCGGGCGAGGCATTGTCAATTGAATCCCTAAAGGTTGGACGAGATGATTTCAGTGGCTGCTTNTCAGCTATTTCATATCATATTAAATGAGAAGATCCAATGCAATCGGGCGAGGCATTGTCAATTGAATCCCTAAAGGTTGGACGAGATGATTTCAGTGGCTGCTTTATCAGTGGCTACATTTCTTTGATTGATGGGCTCTGTAAAATGGGTAAGCTCGATTTTTCCATGCAAATGCAGATTCTCATGGTTGAGAAGGGGATGGCCCCAGATGTTTTTACCTACATCAGTTTGATTCAGGGGCTCTCTGATGTGGATATGTTGGACGAGGCTCTAGGGAGTATTTCTCTTATGGAAGTTTTGTTCAGACAACAAGGTTAGTATTTTAATCATCCCGAATTTGGAAATCGAAGAAAATATGGGATCACTAGATTTGGTAATATTCATTATGTGAAAAGAGCCTGAAAGTGTATCTGTATTTTTCCTTGGATTAGTTTTGGTATTGTGAAGAAGAAGTCATTTTTAAGAATATGGACTCAAATTCCATGGCAAATCATGGTGGTAACAATAGCAGCAGCAGCCATGATCATTGCTGGCCCTCTAAGATGTAGGATTGACATTTAAAGAGTCCTTGGGACTGGGAAGGTTGCATAGGGCTTTACAGTACGACCGGGGATAGGTATGAGAGATTACCCATGGCTGAATGGGTTTGTTCAGAAGAGGGTTATAATATTGGGAAGGAGTTATTCCGTGGGACGAACATGGTTCATGAGTCCTCGCCCCTGTCTGAGCCTCTCATGGTTGCTGGTAATTTTACTGAAGTCATCAACGACGGGATTTTTTCAGGCAATCATAAGACACAGTTTCCTCTGTATGTCAAGATTCATAAGAATCCTTTGGCTGAGGGTTCTGTGAAAAGTGAAGGAAATGGATTATTGAAGGTTTGGCTTGTATAAGGGGTTGCAAATGGTGGTAATTTTCTTGGGGGTTCCGAGTATAGCCATTCTAGTCAGAGAAATATGGTGGTAGTTGGCTTGGATGGGACTCGGGAGGAATGACAATTATCAGAGTGCTAACGAGGATCGCATGAGAGATAACATTAATGTCATCAAGGATGTTCAAGGGGATTCCTTAACGTGCCTTAAGCTAGGAAAGCGGCAGCATTTTGGAGACGCTGCGAATCCGGCTAAGGTAATTAATCTAGTCACTGGTAGTGATAGCACTGGCGATTGCGTTTATAAGAAGCCGAGGGATTTGCCGACTTCGACCGCGCAACCTCCCCGTTGTCAAGTGGAAGGATGCAACGTAGTGTTGGCCAATGCAAAAGAATATCACAAGAGACATAAAGTCTGTGANGGATAAGGTAATTAATCTAGTCACTGGTAGTGATAGCACTGGCGATTGCGTTTATAAGAAGCCGAGGGCTTTGCCGACTTCGACCGCGCAACCTCCCCGTTGTCAAGTGGAAGGATGCAACGTAGTGTTGGCCAATGCAAAAGAATATCACAAGAGACATAAAGTCTGTGAAATGCATTCCAAAGCCCCCAAAGTCATTGTTCTTGGTACCGAGCAACGCTTGTGTCAGCAGTGTAGCAGGTAACTAACCAGGAGACGGTTGCACCTCACTATTTTTTTTTTCTGAGTAGGTCAACATGGATCCATACATATTAAGTATATAATTTGATAATACACATGAATAATTGGGTGTTGTGGTGCCTATCTAGATTCCATGGCATAGCAGAATTTGACGACGCAAAGAGAAGTTGCAGGAGAAGGTTGGCGGGACACAATGAACGGCTGAGGAAGAACTCTTTAGATTCATTGGGTAACTCCGGCAGCTAAGGTAATTTTATATAAATTTTCCTTTCCTGTTACTGTAAGGCGAAGATGTGCACGCATTCAAGCACAAGTTAATTAGTTGACAACCTATTAATTTTTGAAGACTTTAGTTTTATATTTGTCAGAGGATAATTCTTTGAACTGGCCCTGTGAAACTTTCAGATGATGACTGTGCAAAAAACTCCATTGTTTATTCTTCAGGTTTGCATCTTTTTGATATTTTATCAATTTCTCAGTAATCTCAAAACATTCAGCTTTGGTTGCTTCTGCTTCCCCTATAGATTTTATTTTATGACTGAAGCTTCGGAGTTCTAGCATAGGCTGCCTCTTGTTTTGAATTCCTTCAACGCCATCAAGAATGGTCTCTTAAGTGAGCACCTTTTCTCGTCCTCAATTCATACTTCCAAATTTATAGCCATAGATTGTACTATCCGGCTTGACCATCTGTCTGAGTTCCTTTTTGATTATAAACCTTAAAGCGTCTGAGCAATTGTAGACTTATTCCCCAATCAAATAGATTGAACACAATGTAGGCAGGGATATACATTCACTTGTGCAATTTTACAAATCCCATTAAAATGACAATTCTCATTTTGCAATTTAATTTTTTGTTTTTAATTTTTGTCATCATCAAGTAAATGAAATATACAATTAATTTATTACTGTCATTTGAAATGTGAGCTTTTTGAAAGCCCTTCATCAATGAAGGGATGCATGAATATATAACCTTCTATATGAAATTAAGACCAGCCCTTCATTCTTGATCCCTGTATAAAAGCACATGTACCAATTTGTTATTGCATTCACTCATAATTTTAGTAGTCTAAACAATCAACGATTTTGACTTTTCCAGCAATCATTGATGGAATCCAGTAATATAATCTTTGGCCAGATCGTACTTTTTCATTTTTTAAATTCCTTTTTTTTATTTCAGAAATGGATTCAGCACCCTTGAACACCCCTGATGCACTGGGATTGTGGAATATCAACAGCTTATATCTGCGATTCCAACAACTCCAACCGCATTTCAGGCAAAACTAGTCGGAAAAATGGCCAGAAAAGTAGTCAAAATTGTTGATTGTTTAGACTACCCTTTAATTTTACATGTCTACAGCTAAATTTATTTTATGTGGGGTTAGCAAGCATCAATATCTAAGAAGCAACCTAGCGAATACCTATACTATATTTCCTATTTGAAATAATGAACTTGGTTTTTTGAGAAAAGTATTTGATGTTTCTGAGGCAATCGAGCTGTGTTGGAGCTAATTTTATTTGAAGAGACATGCAGCATCTTAATATTTCTTTCACTCTTTATGTGAAGTCTATACTTAACATACTAGTTAGGAAAACCCTTTTTCCTACTGGGCTGAAGGAACATTCATATCTGAGCAGTTTTATTGGCTATTGAAACAGGCTCAGATGAAATCTCATCCTCACCCAGAAAGGCCAGATCGTCTTCAAGCAATTGCTGCTAGCCTTACAGTTGCTGGTAAGTGCATGTTCTTACTGAAAATGATGTCCAATTTCAGATTTCTGTGTCTTCTTTGGTGAGAGTTGGATGCTACTGTCTGTACTAACACGAGTATTTCCAACAAAAGTATTTCCTATACCAGCACGAGAGGTTACATTGGATGAGCTCCAAAAGGTGAGTGAATTAAAGCTATTATTTGCTTCCATCTTAGAAGCCATTTGAATTTCCTTGTTGCTGTTTGGGCCAAGTAATTTTTTAATAGCAATCGCTTAGGTGAACCTTCTTACATGGGAATATATATTTCTGGAAAAATGTAAATTTACTGGCATCAAAGACTAGCAAGGTAATTGATATTGGATTGTGTTTATCTTCATAAGTTTGGGTATGTTGGATGAGCTAGGAAGTAAGGAAAATGGGTAAAGCATAGATTGTTGTATGAAAAACAGATGTGTTGCCTATTCTAAATTAGTTTGTCAAGCTGATATTGTGACTAAATACCATTTAAGCTTTGAAAACTATGATGCAGGCTGTTTAAGACTCATTCACCTGGGAGAGTTTGTAGATGGGATCTATTTTCTTATATTTCAAGAACTGCATTTGTTTTGTTCAGAAAATTGCCTGGAACATATCTGAGAGTTTTCTATCTAAACTGCTGAATTTATATATTGTAGGTATGTTATTAAAATGGTTGGTTGTGCAGATTCATTCCCCGCAGCATGTGAGTGCAGTAGAAACAACAAGTTGTAGGTTATCAAGGTACAATAATCTTACACTTTGTCTCATGTATGGTGCAGATGTTCTCACAAGTTTTTAGTTTTTTTTAATTTTAATGTGGTTTTTTTCTTTTATCTGTTTCAAGCTCCCTTTGCATTTATGAAGCTTGTTAGATCCAAAATGGTCATGTCGATGAATAATGTAGTATGTATATATAATAAGAGTGATGATGTAATTAACAAGTCATGTAATAATTATGTGGCCATTAGCGTACATGTCATGTTCGTGGCAGTAGTGTCCATTGTAAATATGTGCATTTGTGTTGCGTACATTGGTGAACTGAAGTGTTCCCAACATAGTTATAAAGTGTGTCGCCTCATATGCTAAGCATTGTGTTCACTGAATTAATCTACTAACCCTTCCAAATAATGCATGCTCCATTTTGCATCTTCATGGGTTTTCCTTTCTCATTGAGCACAACAGAGGACCCTTAGTGTGCAGGAGCATTTACAGGTTGATAGAAATTTCAGAGGTATATTTCACCTTGTCCAGGTGAGGGCACGTTTGAAGCCTTTCCTACATATTTGGAGGCACTCTTTGGATGATGAGATGCTGTATGGAATTATAAATCCATTCTATGCACTCAAAGGCAAAAAGAGCAAAACATCCCACATTGGAGGAGAATATGATATGTGGCAAGAAAAGAGGAAGAACGTCCTTGCTTGGAATGGTGCCATGTGGCACTAGAAAGTGTGTCTATGGTGAAAGAACATCCATCGGGGACATTAGACATGCTTCATTGGCATTGTGGCTACAAAATGAGGCAGTAAATTATTTATTGGAGGAGTGCTTTAGTAAAGAGAAGGACAAACTCACTTGGAAGGATAAATTTCGATGTTGTATTTGATCATGATGAGGTCGGGCCAAGTAGGAAGGGCTCCAAATAAAAGATAGTAAATTTATAAACATAACTTTAAGTTATAAAGAAGGTCAACCCTAGTAACAGGTCAATAATTAAATATAATTTGAAGTTATGAACAGGTCAGTTCTAACCCAATAAAGAAAAAAAGAATCACAATGAAAGAATAGAATCATCAATGGAGCACTTCGATCAGGAAAAGGGGTGAATTAGGGCTGTTTAGAGGCTTTGGGAGGTGCACCCTAGCCTAATAAACTGCCTATGGCTCTTGAGTTGGTTATCAAACCCTAAAGGGCCTTCATGAGAAGTGCCCTAATTAAGTAGCTCATTCAAGGAAAAATTGTATAAATACGAAGAGATTGATGGCAAAAAATGCATGGTTGGAAGTCTAGGACTTCCCCTTCAAGCTTAGTTGAAGATATTTTGGGAGGAAGAATTTAAGGGACGAGTTCAATGTGAGGTTTTCCATCTCTCTTTTTCTATTTCATGGATGACTCAAGTTATTGCAAGGATTGTCATTGATNTTGAAGATCTTTTGGGAGGAAGAATTTAAGGGACGAGTTCAATGTGAGGTTTTCCATCTCTCTTTTTCTATTTCATGGATGACTCAAGTTATTGCAAGGATTGTCATTGATTTTGCTTCTGAAAATAATCTTTGAAGAAGGTCCGTCTTGCTCCAATACAAGGACTTTAGGGTTGAGGTGAAACCCTCCCTAGTCCTTGAAGTAACCTTGGATAATTGAAGGGGTTTGCTGTTGTAATTTTTTGGTTAGGGCTGTTCATTCCATGATTGAGGGTTGTTTTAACTAAAGAAGATTATTCACCGTGGAGATTCATTTAGACATGCTTTGGCTATCTTGATCTTTTAATGATACATGAATTTATGATGTGTTGTTCAATAAGAATGCTGTCCTACTTTGTTTACTTCATTTATGGTTTCATGTGACTATTCCTTTATTGTTCATGGTAGCATGCTATTGCTTGGCTGTAATTTCATGGTTGTGATGGTGCATCTTGTATAAGGTTTCTCACTTATTCTTGCATAATCTAAATTTCTGTTTTGGACTAAATATGGTGCATCAGTGATTGGCTTGATAACGTCTTTTACATAATATTTAAACTCTCTTGCTCTTTGCTCTTGAATCTATTGCCCAATTGGATAGGAAATAGTCTTGGTAATCCATCATCCTTCTATTTTTAAAGAATATCATAAACTTCTTTTCTAGGGTACCCCTCCATGTGCTTCAAAAGAACCAGGTTAAGGTGAGTGGAAGAGTTGTGGTGACAATGGACAATTTTCTTAAGTGCTCCAGGGTTGCACTTCATTTAGGTACTTGAATATCTTTGAGTGTAGGTCTTCGAGGTGTTATCTCCTAGGTTCTCATTCAATGTCAAAGTCCCAACCATACACATCGAAACTCAAAGGTGACTTTAGATAAGCTACCCACTATCACCTAGGTATCCTTATCTTTAATCTTTAAGGATATCTCTCCTATAGTTCAATCCGGGGGGCGGGGTGTCACTTGTTCGGTCACTAATGTATGAGGCCAAGTTGTTCTTTGGCCAGTCTGTTTGTAGGGTTTGATGTTGCTGCTTAAGCCCTCGACCCTTTGCATNTCAATCCGGGGGGCAGGGTGTCACTTGTTCGGTCACTAATGTATGAGGCCAAGTTGTTCTTTGGCCAGTCTGTTTGTAGGGTTTGATGTTGCTGCTTAAGCCCTCGACCCTTTGCATGGCTCAGAGTCCAGATTGTGAGCTGTTAATGCACATTAGGTGGAATTGTTGGTTATCTGTTGGTTGTCCGTGGTCGAGGCTGGAATTTAAATGATTTATTTGTTTGAACAGCTCATTGTGCTATATCTCTTGAGCATTGTTTTCCATGGTCATCTTGGGCTTAAGGNTTATCTATTGGTTGTCCGTGGTCGAGGCTGGAATTTAAATGATTTATTTGTTTGAACAGCTCATTGTGCTATATCTCTTGAGCATTGTTTTCCATGGTCATCTTGGGCTTAAGGGCATATGATTTTACTACTTATTGCTAAGACTTGGTGATTGACAACCTTACTGCTGTAACAATTTAGATAACAACAACACACTCTAAATTTGACTATTCTGAAATTCCTCAGAGCAAAAACAACTTATGTCGCACACACAATCACTTGCTAATCAAGTTTTAGTAACTACTTCTGTTTTGAAAATCATTCTATTCCTAGAGGATCATCTCTAACAAAAAACACTAACTTCAAAATCGTAGGTACGTGTCACAAAGAAACATAGACTTTCTAGAGGGCATTCATGTTTCCTAGCTTATTATCATTTGTCCCAAAAACACCATTTAATTCTAGAAATATTAAACTTGTTGTACAATACCACCTAGCTGATTCAATGCCATCTGGTTTTCCTTCCTTTCACAATGCCATCTTGCCCTCATAACCTTGTACCTTTTACAAAATTTGATGTTGAACCTGTACTATTTCTTGGCTTTCTTTCTTTTATGTCTGTCTACAGTGACAATGTATAAATAAACTCGAGAAGCCAGGCTACGGTGAGATGTGTTTTCTCAAAATCCCTTTAGTACTGTAACGAGACCTGCCTACCCTGCAAAGTCATTCTTAGATCAAATTAATTTTATCTCCTTTTTTATGGTCTCTATATGTGATTACATCTCTGTGATGCAATTTACATGATCTGCCAAGAGATCATGGCACCTGTAGTCACTGGAATCGTGGTTAAATCTTATTGCATGTATGCAACTGGTGTATGACTCTCATGGTGCATATTAAAAGATATGAAAGCATGGGTAAATCTCGACCATGTTCTGCATTTTTTTGGAATTTCTACTATTGATGGTAGACTTTGAACTTTACAAAATCTGCTTACTGTAATATCGATATAGGAAAGTAGACATTCAGACCTATTGCAACCTGATATGCTGCTAAATTGAGGAGTTTTCATTGGGAAAAACAACTGTGATCTTGTGTTGTATCCGCATCATAAAAGTAAGCTCATCGAGGATCAGCCACCACCATGGTATTGACCATGAAACTACTTTGTGAAGGAATGATGACATGCTGCGAATTGGAGAGTGGAAGTATTGCCCAGCCACTGCGTGGAAATTCAAAGCTACTATCGACACGAAGGAGGTTTACTAAATTGATTGGATGGAGTAATCTCAATGGTAGTAAGCCTGTGCTAAATTGTAGTCTTCACTCTTTGATTTGTGTTAGTAATGGCTAGTTAGCATTATTTACTCTTTCCGAAGTGTGAAAAATTGATTGGAAAGAATTACAGTTTATGGAGTCATAAGATACTAACCATTATTGAATTTAGAGATCTTGAACAAACCATCTTAGGCATAGTGGAAAAATTCGGCATCAACAAAAAATCAGCGAGGGTCTAGAAAACATCTTCTCGGCAACATCGGTGAAAAAATCAGCAAACCGCGACAAGCATTAAAAAATGCAAATTTTGTACTTCAATAGGGTCAAAATTAGCTTACCGATTTTCCCCCATTTGCCAAATTTTCCCGTTTTTCTCGATTTTCTCTATTTTTTGCCAGTTTTTTCCCCGATTTTCCCTTTTTTGCCAATTTTTGTCAATTTTCTCGATTTTTTTTTTCTTCTAATTTTCCCGATGTCCGATTTTTTGAAAAATCAGGATTTTTTTAGGCTGAAAAAATTGACAGCCAAGAAAAATTGCGATTTTTTCCACTATGATCTCAGGTAAAGAATACAGACCAACAAATTATCCCAAAAACTATGATAAAAGNATTTTTTTGGGCTGAAAAAATTGACAGCCAAGAAAAATTGCGATTTTTTCCACTATGATCTCAGGTAAAGAATACAGACCAACAAATTATCCCAAAAACTATGATAAAAGACATAAAGAGGCACTTATGCTTCTCAAACTGTCAGTCGCAGTTACACTAGTTCCAGAAGTAAGAAATTCCATTGTAGCACCTATATTGTGGACAAATCTCCAAAATAAGTATCAACTATCATAAGTTGGGTGGTCATTGTATTTTAAAAATCTTTTGTTTTAATGTTTCCACCAAGTTACAGGAAGGAGGACCAATCTCTAAATATTTATTGCACTTGAAGGATCTTAATGATCAATTTTTTGCTATTAAGAAGCGGGTGGATGATGAGGATATGGTTTCTTTGTTGATGCGAAGTTTTCCGCTGTCCTTTGATTCATTTGTTGAGTCCTTACATCTACTTGGGGAGAACCAACAACTTACATTTGAGAAGTTATTAACACTTTTTTGTACAAAAGGAAAGGAGGCTAGATCAGATAGAAGCATCAAATCCATCCACTATAATGAGTGCATTAAGTGCAGAGTTCAAAGGAAAAGACAAAAAAAAATGCTAGCAATGTATCAAAGAGAACAAATTCAGATGTTATTACTACAATAAGCCTAGACACTTCAAGAGATATTACCAAAAAAAAATATGACTTGGCACGCGGTCAAATGAAATCAAGGCATGCAAATGTTGCCGAAAGAGGTGAAGAAGAAGTAGTGGGTGATTTTTCATTTGTGGAATTACATAATCAATCAATTAAGTCTATAGCCTAGTATTCGACACAGGTGCATCTCACCACTACAAGTGTCACATAAACTGGTATGTAAATTTCATTAAAGATAAGAGTAATAGTGAATCTATTGCTTTGGGAGATGGATGGACTCACTATGTTAGAGGATGTGAGGTTGTTCATG
>LPNX011143784.1:0-194085 GCA_001517045.1 Pseudotsuga menziesii
AGGTCATTAGGAGAGATCTTCTCCATAATTCCTGTACCACCCTACTTACCTGTGGCCACCATTTTCGATTGAATTTGCATGCCATATTTATTCCCAGGTGCACCAAACAAGGAGGTTCGCCAAGCCATGAAGAATACAACATAAACCCTAGGTTAGGAATGTTATCAGTGATGAATAGCCTATGCCGATTGCTGATTACTGCTGAACGCTGCCCAAATCGCTATATTCTCCTCTCCAAAGTGCATCTTAGGACTGTTTTCAACAGAATGGTATCCCTCAGTAACAGCATTCACCGTTTTTAGATTTAAAACAGTAGGCAGGAAAAACAGAGAATTTATTCAATGTATAGCCAATAAATCCCATTTAAAATTAACCAAAAATACAAAGAATGGGAATGGAAAAAACCAAAACCTATTTACTGTCACATATAGCTTCACATCCACAAAATTTCATCCGAATCGATGATTCATTGGCCCAGCATTCTCAAAAATTCATAGGCAAAGATATATATATATATATATTTTCATATAGATCAAAGTCCAGACAAATTGATATGATACATCAAACATAGGCACTTACTGAAGGAGAAAGACGAAACAGCAGGCCTTCTTCCGGGCAAGTCTGCAAAAGTAAAAATCACAGGCCAGGCCATCTTCTTCCAGATACAGATCCAGGTTAAAAAAACACAGACCATGTGGACCAACTTGCCAGGGCCTGCTATTTGATGCTCAAATAACTGTAATTCACCAAAACCAAAAATGAAAGCAGATCAATGGTGAGATGCTTTCCACAAAGGGCAAGAAGACTAGGAGCTAAGAGCTGGATCCCCGGGAAGACTGCAGGGGAAACAGGGTTAGCAGCTCTGGCTCCCTGTCCTTGGGCGTACTGAGAGGCGAGGGATGCAAATAGAATCCTTTCTCCGCAATGGCCCTCTCCTCCTGTGAAATTGAAGATTCATCGCACGAAGTCGAATTGGAGGGGCAATCGAAAGGGTCAGAGCCGAGAGGTGTCACTGGGCTGAGCTTATCCAAATAAACGCGGGCTTATCCAAATAAACACGGGCTTAATATTACCTTCTTGTGGATATAACGACGAAAGTCGGGGCTCGCGTGGATATAGCGACGGAAGTCAGGGCTCGCGTGGATATAGCGACGGAAGTCGGGGCTTCCTTAAAAAAAATTGTAAAAATGCATAATTTACCCTTGATTTTTCCACGAAAGTAAAAAAACGTGGAAAACTAACGTGGAAAAATCCGCCCATATGTACTAGTGAATCAGACCTGCGTATGGTTTCCACTTATAAATAGTTTTGAAAGACTGAAGAAGGAGAGTCGAGTTGTGTGCTTGTGTGTTTGTTCTATTGCTTAATAGAAGAGTAGTTGTGTGTTTGCAGTGTTGTTAGCCTAGATGCATCTACTGTTTGAACTATGTATTTGTACAGAGCCGACTGCGGCAGTTTTCTGAACATTTGTGTGTTTCTGTGAAATTATTGATTCAAGTGTTAAATTGTTGCTTGAATGGTTGAAATAGGTTGTAAATGCATGCATAGAAGTGTTAGGCTAATGAATCTTAAAGATTGCAGGCTAGATTCATCGATTCTCTGATCAATCAGCACAACATGCATATTTTCTGCCATTAACAAGTTTTGCAGAGAATAAACAGTGGGGATCGAGTCCGCAGACAAAGATCGGACTGCCCAAGAGAGATCTGCAACGGAAATTGCGAGGGCGATAACGGATCTACAAAGATCTGTGAGATCCGCATCAAAGAGCAGATCGACGGTCGTGGAGAAGGCCGCAAAGATTTGACGGCCAAAAAGAATTGTGGAGGAAAAGTTGCGGGAGGAAAGTTGCGGGGGGGGGAACTTTGGAAATTTGGTCGCACATCCCACAACCCACATACGAAAATCCTGTTGCGGAAACAGAGTTGCGGAAAAGCTGTTGCAAAAGCAAAATTGCGGGGAGGTAATTTAGCACAGAATTTGGCCGAGGGCTAAATTTGGTAATCCCTCTAAGTGTAGGAGCCACCAAATCCTGGAGGTGTTGGTTGGGTTGGTTGTGGTTGACCTCGCCTGCACCACTAGTATCTACAAGAGACTTAATAGATTTATCCATATCGAATTACCATGGTTAGTAATACATCACACAACATTTAATGCTTCGACATGCAAAGCATCACCTCTACACTAGAGTTCCACCTCAACACATGAGGATCTAACTTGACACACAAGTCCTTAGCCTTGTCCAACAAGATTGTACAACATTATCACTTTGACATATCAAATAATTCACGTCAACGCATGAGGAATAACCTTTCACACTAAATGCTTAGTCATTCTTAAGTCCACCCCAATAATTCTACTCCAAGTTTCCTAAGTCCTACTCAGGCACCATATCTCAACACATGAAGTCCAATCCTGACTGCACAAGATTGGCTTGGAGAATGACTCGTGATATTGTAACTTTAACATTTTTCATATTTACCTTATATCATTTTTCCGAAGGTCTACTGATATTTTATTGTAGTTTATTGATACACATTTTCAAGTTTCAATATGTAAAATAAATAAGTCATTATGAAAACAATGTTGTGAAATATATATATATTTTTTGGTGTTACAAAGTTCTTTCGAATTTGATGATGAAATTGGCAGTCCATTCGGTGTAAATCGGTAATGTTATCTTTGAATCCTCAATGAAAGCATACATTAAAAAATATTTAAAAAAAAAATAGGAAGGCGAATAAGGAGGAATATTAAGATAGAATGAAATTGAATATTAAGATAGAATGAAACTTCAAACAAAAATATGAATAATGAGAAAAATATTAAAAATGAATAAAATAACATTGATTGAATTGTATTAATATAGAATTATATTTTAAAATATGGGTTTAAGGAGAAATGAATAATATAATACAGTGGATTTGTGATGTGGTGGAACTGGAAATTAAGTTTTTATATGAAAAATTAGAATTCGAAGTATGTGTCTGTCTATATTTATGTTGGTTGGATGATGATATAATGAATTAATAGCTCTTAAGCATAATTAGATATAAAGTAATAATTTTTTATTAAATGTATTTTAAGGTAAGGTGGGTGTTAAATCGTGGCCATAACAGGGAAGGCTCTCTTCTCTCTCATATCGAGGGCGAGGGCGAGGGCGAGGGCGAAGATATTGCTGCATTTCATGAAGCAGATGCAAGGCACAACCATCTTGCTAATTTGGTTTAAAGACTCGGAAGCAGGGATCAAGATTGAAGGGCTGGTCTTAATTTCATATTGAAGGTTATATATTCATGCAGCCCTTCATTGATGAAGGGCTTTCAAAAAAACTCACATTTCAAATGACAGTAATAGATTAATTGCAAACTTCATTATAAAAATGTGCTAAAAAGATAATGCATTTCAATTAAATTTATGACACAAAAAAAAATTTTAAATAAAACTTTTTTTTCACAGGAAAAAATACCAGTCTTTGTTATTCATATGAATCAAAAGACATATTATACATCAACCATATTCATGACAGGAGGAAGTAACATTCCAGTTCAGCATATAGACAAATAGAAAGAAAAGTCTGCAAAGCTGCCAGTCAACAAAATAGAAACAAAGTCTGATCGTTGCAGACTTTTCTCATCATCCCCGAATTATCAGGTCAGAATATGCTGTATAATCAAAAGTGACCTACAAACATACACTCCTAAGCAAGACCTGCTAGCTGATAGGTCTCCTATGTAACAGACAGAGAAAGAAGTACATCTGCATGTCATTCAAACGCTGAAAAAAGATGATAAACAGCAGCTAAAAAAGTATGAATTGGCCATGTTCAATGACCTTCCCATCCAACGTTTCAGTGAAATATCCAGATCCCAATTCCATTTTCAGAGCCTGCTTTTGAAGACCATCAGCTAGCATGTTGTGCTCTCAGAAGATATGTTTGAAGATTACCGGTGGGACAAGCTACAGCATATAGTTTATTTCATCACACCAGTGCATCAGAGTAGGAATTTCAAGGGCTGTAAGTCTGTTTATCCAATAAATAATCACCATCGAATCACCAAAAATCAAATGAATGGGCAGACCCATCAAACAACTCACTCTAAGAACAGCCCAAAGAGGCAGAAGTTCTGCTCTTGTATTCGTACCGCAACCACATTCCAAAGAGAAACTATAAAAACTTATGACATCTTATGACATCTTCAAGTGGAAACAGTTTGCTAACTATGGCTAAATGGACAACACAAACTCAATAATGGCTGCCATTTCAGAATCCTCATAAAAGTTTCAAATTTCAAATGTAAATAAAACATAAAGGTGTCACCAACCTTTATGATAAGTCTGTCCAATACTTTGAAAATGGCTATTAGCTGTGAATTTCAAATTGCCTATAAATATTAAAAGTTAATACTACAGAATTATGCTACTATCATTAAAACAAAAAAAACTTAAAATATAAAACACATTTGAAAAACGTTAAATATCTAAATATCTTTAAATATACAAATCATCTTTCATGACCATGTTATGGATTACTCTTTATAAATATTTAGGATGTAGAATATGATAAACTAAATGCACTGCAATTTACAGGGGAATATGATAAACTAAAACCAGTACAATCCTTATGCTCACTGCAAACTCTCTAAATTTCTACAACATGATGGGAATCACTTACCCTAGCCCTAGGGTTTGTGAAGTATCTGAAATATGGGCTTTGCCCTTAATACCTATGAACACATTGAAGTAAAAAGGCAAGGGTCAGATAAATACTCTTCATAGCATGCAGACGAAGATCTGGAGAAGCATTAATAATTCCTAATTGATAATTGTCTCAATGGTTTAACTTGGATTATAAAGGATTAAGTAATTTTATACTCTAATTTGGAAATAATTGTCGAACATCTTCCTTCACCCAAATAAAATTTACACCCAGGAAGATTTCAACTTGAACTGAACATCACTGAATTCTATCCCAGCCATTAAATTTTTATCTGGCGAATACTTCTACACCTAAATTATAGTTATAATTTTACCATGCCTAGAATCATTTTAGAGGTCCGCAAATCAACCTAAAAACTCAATAAAATTGAATCCATAATTTGTTTTTGTTCTAAATTCCACCCATGGCTACCTATTCCCTGCAGAGACAACGCTGAGAAATTGTTATTTTTATGTATGATGATTCTGCCAATTCTTCTCTTGTTGAGCCCGCTAACAAATATTAACAGAAGTATCTCCCCAGCGCCACCTTCTCCACTTGAGTAGCGATTATATGGAGTTAATGTCCAGAATTGGAAGAAGGCAAATCACATAGTTAATGTCTATGGGTTCTAGTCCATCTAACTACATAAGATAATTGATGGGCAACCTTGCTCGTCAAGAAAATAAAATTAATGGGAATCCTTTCTCAGGATTCACAACACATGGAAAGTTGGACAAGGAAAAATCTGTTTCAACAAACTATTTTTTAATCTTTGTATCTTTCATGAGCATGATTGAGAATCCCCGAGGTAAACCTTTTTCGGTGTACAAGCCCGTCTGGTGATTTCATGGACAGAAAAGGCTCCCAAATCCATAACCCGGTAAAGAAAGCGAGTCATGGACAAAAAAGGCTCCCAAATCCATGAATTTCCTGATAATGGCAAGTTGCTACAATGTCTACGGGGTTTTCCAAGACAATGAGCTCTACCAGAAGACCTTTGGCGATGAAGCCAAGTGCGAGAAGTTCTTGTGATGGAGGGTTCAGCTTCTTGAGAATGGCATCCAGCAGCAGCTTAGTTTCAGTCCAGGAGGCATTAGCTCCATGGTTCATAGGGAAATTGGAATTATGGCACATCATCTCAAGCAAACCCCGGTCCCCAATTTCTGACAATTTGCAAACCCCAACGAGAGCAAACCCCAAAAGAGGAAAAAGGAAACGCTTGGAAAACGCATAAAACAATTAATTAAGAAGAACATGGATACCTCAGACCTGTAGAGGAAAACAGGATGCAGATAGACCTGTGCAGACTCCAGAGGTCACCGACTCACCACCTCCAGGTCCGCCACGCCCAAGTACAACCAGCTAGCGATGCATCATGCTACCTTCTATGCAGCTTAGAACCAGGGCCACCAGTTAGTGATGCTACCTTCGAAGGCATGATTACAGTCACACAATACAAAGGTAAACAAGTTGAACAGCGCGCATTTGCAGACTTCATAACAGAACAGCGGAGTCGCGGACTAACACAATTCAAAAGAAAACGATGGGGCACCCGGGCGAGTGAAGAGTTAGAGTAGCTCTGGAATTAAATTCTGGAATTAATGGTAACTACTAACGAGTGACACGTAGCCTGGTGTAAATGCTGGTAGCATGGAGGCTGGTAGGAGTCCTGGCTGTCACGGACCACAGTTCACCCATAAAAAATTGATGATGGATGGTAACGAGTGACACGTAGCCTGGTAGGAGTCCTGGCTGTCACGGTTCACCCATAAAAAATTGATGACGGGCAATTTTAATGACAGCCCTTTAAATGTCATTTAAATTTAAATAAATAAAAAAAATTTAAATGTCAAAAATTCAAAACTTCATTTTTTATGACGGGGAAAATTGAGATGCCACTTCACTGACGGGCTGAGAGGCCTTTGACGGGCGCTAACGGCCTCAATTTTGAACCCTGCTCGGAAGCTTAAGCTTTTGCAGACTAAATTTGACTACTTGATTTTCATTCATCGAATCCAATGAGATGGTCGGTCATTGTATAAGGGCACGTTACGTTACGTTACGTTGGGTGGGTGGCTCTCACGATATTCGGACGGATTGAGAATATAATTCATCAATTATGGTTTGGTTGTAGGGTGCCCCTCTTAGGTGCCTGGCAATCAACGCCCCCTTTCCTTCCCTTCCCTTCCAACTGCAGATGCTATCTCGAGGTACTTACTTGAGTAAAGCAAGTGACTTCTATATTTTTTTCCTGAGTTTAATTTAGGAAAAGCACATTGATTAATTATTTTAATTAATGTTGGCTAGTGACTAAAGGCTTTCTGAAGTGAAAAGTTCAGTGAAATTTATATTAAGTCTTGACCATTGACCTTAAGTGAGGCTTGAAATTTAATCTTAACCATCCATCACTTTGGAGATTGAGGGTTGGGGCTTTAGTTGTTGAAAAGCTATAAAAGACAACCTAAGGACAAGATAAAGACACGGAACAACACAATATCATTTTGAGAGAAGGAATTTCTCAAGAGAGAAGAGTGAGAGACTTAATGGTTAAAGAGAGAGAGATAAATGATCTGTAGTAGGAAGATCCATAAAATAAAAAGAGGGATAATCTAGTCAAACAAACAGAGTCGACCGATACCAAGCCGCCAAGAGATCCATATGATCTGTACGACAGTCAGGGGATTATTTGTTTAAGGTCGATTTTCCAGAGGGGCTGAGTTACAGGTTCCATTGTTGTAAAATTATAAATTTCTCTGTGAGCCAAGGAATAATAAAAGATCATTTAAATGTTGGTTTTTCCCCACTAGGTTTTTCTAAGGTAAATACTTGTGTCAATGTGCTTGATTTCCTGTTTTGTTCCACTGTAATCTATTGGTTAAATATCGGTGTATTTTTGTTTAATAATATTTTACAGGCATAAAATATTATTATATAATATAGATCATATATGGTATCGAGAATTTAACATGGAATCAAAGCACTGAACTCCTAGAGAGAATAAAATCGATTTGGAAAAGGTTTACAACAGAAATAAAATATATATATATATTATTTGGTCAAGTTATTTGATTGGGTAGGATGGCAACAACTATATAGAGATTTGAAGAGCAGTTGGAGGGTGCATCCAACTACAGTGCCTGGAAGGATAGGATAACATTAGTGTTAATGGAGAATGCGGTTTAAGAGTTTGGAGATCAGAAACTCATACCTCCTACTAATGCTACACAATTGGCCTCTCATAACCAAAAGGATGTGAAATCCAGAAGGATCGTTCTGGATGTAGTAAAGAATCATTGATCCCTCATCTATCCGGAAGGAGGACATCTAGGGAAATGTGGGAGGCTCTAACAAAGTTATATCATAGTGATAACCACAACGGGAAGATGGTTCTAAGGGAGAAACTCAAGGGCACCAAGATGTCCATATCACATACAATAGCTTCTTATCTTCCAAGTTTACATAGTTTTGTGATGAGTTGGGGGTAGTTAGGGAGATAGTGATAGATTTAGAGTTGGTGAGGATGGCCTTGAATGGATTCACCAATCCATGGTTCCTTTGTTAAATGGATTGTTGCACGAGTGAATCTTCCTAGCTGAGAGATGTTGTGGGATGACCTCATCAAAGAGGGTATTCAAGAGTCTCTACATGGAGGCCAATTAAAGGGTGATGATTAGGAGAACGTTGCTCTTGCAAGTCATGTAAGGAATGACAAGGCAAAGGCCAAGAAGAATACCAGTGGAGAGTGTCATGTCCCCTCCCCTCATCTCATCGATGGAGAGGACGCGACTCGATTGCTTCTCTATCTATCAAACCGGGGAATCTAGCCCCATGAACATAAACAATAATGCATTGAAATAAAAGCATACATGTACAGATGCATAACAAATGCGAATATACAGCGAAAGAAAATATATTTCAACACATTCATATGTTCATAATAATCCATATGCAGATACTTTGCAAAATTAACACAAGAAAATACTTATCTTGAAAAGGAGTTGCCCCACAACTGGCTATGTCGCTACAACGTTCCACCCAGCCATAGGCCAGTGTGCTCATCAATCTCTCGGCACCACTGCCACCCCCGATCTGGGCATGATTTCCACAAGGAACCTAGGGAACAATAGGCTCACACATAGCCACATACATATCAAAATCAGCCAAGCCAAACACAGTTGGGTTTATCGGGCTGCTAAGGCAATGGAAAGGTAGAATTGTTAAGCTAGTGAGCTCAACCACAGAGCTATGGAAACCTGCACCATATCTATCTAGCTTGGCATCCACAATACCTACACACCCAACACAATGAAGTATTCCCTTCACTTCTATATTGTCCCATAGGCCATACCTTCCCTTCCAGTGCTCTTCAGGGTGTGCATAGAATATTTTCCAGCCCCTCTTGATCTGTCTGTGAGGTTCCTCTCTTCACTAGTTTTATCAAGCCAATTCTAGGCCTCTTCCACTCCTAAGTCTTTCAAACTAAAATAGGGACCCACACAACAACAAACACAAGTGTTGGGTCTGAGAAAAACGTCTTGGGAAACCAAAAATGGAATTCCATATGGGGAAAATCAACCTTGGGTGAACAATTCATTTTCAGAAACGTTCTTGGGCATTGCAAGGGCAAAAACAACCTCCCTAAACACCCAAATTGTAAATCTTCTTGCCCATCCATTGTGCATTACAAAAATGGGTTTCCAGCTTGGATAACAATGAGGAAATTGCAAAAATCGTAAAGGAAAACGCACAACAAGCTCTAACTGTGTGAGGAAGAGAAACGCATGGGTGAATAATGGAATGGGTGTGCAAAAATCGTAAAGGAAAACGCACAACAAGCTCTAACTGTGTGAGGAAGAGAAACGCATGGGTGAATAATGGAATGGGTGTGCATTTCCGGGTATTTACTTGCCCAATAAGTCAAAACAAAGTTTTTCAAAAATGATGGATTTCCCCAATACAAATTTTAACTACCATACTCTTCCCTTCCCAAGGCATTAACTACCCCAACCAACTTCTGAAAGAAATAAATGATTGGGTGAATAAGACAAAAAAAAAAGGTAGTTGACAGCTTTATGGGTTCTCCCATTGACATTTGGCTAAACACTATTGGCTCAAGGGTTTGAATAATTCCCCCCCCTATTCCTTGTGAAATCATGCCCCCATCTCTTGTTGCATTGACATAGCTAGTTGTGGGTATTTTATTAAATTGCATATTTACATGAGGTTCTCAATTTATAATGTGCCTAGCTAGCACGAAAAACACATGCATCGCTTTTAATTGGCGATACATAAAACGCTAAATCCATGGTGGGGCCTTGGCCTTGAGCTCCTCACCATGATTTAATAACGATATTTACATCATTTGAAATTTTAATATAATGGGGTCAAAATCGGGATATTACAGAGAGGCTTCCACTTAACAAGGAAAGAAGAAGGAAATGAGCAAAGTAAAGTGCTTTGCATGTCACAAGTTTGACCATTATGCAAGTTAGTGTCCTAACAAGAAGAATGGAAAGAGTAAGACACAAGTTGCAACATCATCAAACAAATAGGTGAGTAAGTTTGTTGTCAAGTTTGAGAAGGAGTTCTCATTGGTGTCTTGTCTTTATGACACCTTAGTAAAGGATGAATGGTTCCTGGACAGTGGTGATTCTCATTATATGAAGAGAATATGAGATGTTTTCACTAATATTACAAAGGAAGACTCAAAGCTACATGTGGATCTTTGTAATGATGCCAAGTGTGCAATAGAGGGAATTGGAGATATTCAATTTTAGTTGGAGTCTAGAGGTCCTTTAAAGGTGAAGGATGTGTTATATGTATCATGGATAACGAAGAACCTAATAGCGATTTCAACCATGGAGGACAAGGGGTACAAATTCTATTTTCAGGATGGACAGGTGCTTATTACGACGAAGGGATCTAGTCCAGATACAATGCGAGTAATTGGAAGTAGAGTGGGTAACTTGTACTTGTTGAAGGTTCAACCTGTATGTGCTTTAGTTCATGAGAGTGACGATGATCATTTTTGTGAGTTATGGTATAGGAGGATGGGTCACTTGCATCACAAGGATTTACCAATATTAAGGGAGATTGTCACTGGCATTCCACAGTTCATTATAGAGCAGCAGGGTGTGTGCAAGGGATGTGCACTTGGAAAGCACGCCAAGATGGAATTTATGAGCAATGATAGCAAGTCCAAGGGGATATTAGTTCTGGTGCATTCATACATGTGTGGTCATATGCCAATGGCATCGTTGACTGGATATAACTACTATGTGACCTTCATTGATGATTTCTCTAAGAGGATGTGGTCCTACTTCATGAAGACCAAGGAAGAGGTACGCAGGGAATTTCAGGAGTTTAAGGCTCTAATGGAGAACCAGACAGAGAGGAAGATCATATTTCTAAGAATAATGATCTAGCAATAAGTTCAAGGACTTATGTAAGGAAGTAGGAACGAAGAAGGAACTAATAGTACCTTACAACCCACACCATAATGGGGTTGTAGAGAGGACGAATAGGGCCATCATTGGAGCTACCAAACCAATGGCCCATTATCAATATTTTCCCATGTTTCTTTGGGCAGAAGCATGCAGTACGATAGTGTACATTTAGAATAGGATTCCTCATAAGGTCTTAGAGGACAAGACTACCAAGGAATAATTCACAGGAGTGAGACTGGAGATTGGTCATTTTTTATCTTTGGATGTCAAGTGTATGTTCATTTACCTTCAAAGAAGGGGATGAACCTAGAACCTTCAACAAAAAAGGGCATTCTTGTGGGATATAGTGAGACTTCAAAGGAATACAAGGTGTACATTCCTTCACTAGGAAAACAATAGTGAGAAGGGATGTTTAATTTGATGAGGGTTGATCCTTTAGGAAGTCACATGAACCCCTTCTAGTAGTGGCAAAGGATGAGGAGAGAGAGGCTCCAAAGATTAAGGAGAGAACAACACCGACAACTATAGGGAATCGGTCTTCAGATCAAGAGGAGGAGTTGGAACTTGGAGGCTCCTTCTACTTCTATCAAGAGGAAGCCGATATGGCTAGAACAGACACTAAGAGATGCTTAGGAGAATGTGGAGGATCCTGAGAGAACTTTCAGGGAGAGTAGGCCACCAAGACAATTTCTTAGTTAAATGGCACTTTGAGTGGCATCATTGATTCCAAGCCTACTAATCATGAAAAGGCAGTAGGCCCCCAAGTGTGGAGGGATGTAATGATGAAGGAGTATACATCCATCACAAAGAATGGCGTATGAGACATTGAGCCTATTGATGACAATTTTCTCCATCAACGGTACTTTGTCGTCAAAAAGTTGCCAAGATCTCCCACCTATTAAAAATGTCTCCATTATGTATAATACCTACCTAGTATCTTCAATTTGTCGAGTCACACACAAACACTAGCCTAGGTCTATGCTAGCTTTAGATTATATGGGATTTTTAATAAAATGATTAAGTTGATAATGTATGGTTGAAGGTATGGTACCCACTTGCATTCGATGATGTAAGTGACACGTTAGAAATTTGGTATGACGACTCCTCCTCCTATTAAATGGCAAACTCATTTTATTAAAAGTTGTGTCACCATATTCATTATGTACATAATAAAGTTATATTCTTCTTAAGTGAGAGGATTTATGTGCTCTATAAATAATTTGCTCACATAGTTGAGCGATAGGTTTCACATAATTTATATCCCAAAATTTAGGCGCAAGATTCACATGGGGCATTGGCAGATAAATTTGGTACATACAAGTAATAAGTTCATGAGTTCATTTATTTTCTTTATGTATTCATTCATTGTATTTAATATCTTTCTTCAAGAAGATTTAACAATGTTGTTGATGATAAGTGCTCACTAAAAAGCTTTAAAAAAAATAAAAATGAAAGGTTGAGTTTGTGTTTGGATTATTTAAAGTAGATTGTAAATTTGATAGTATATTTTTAATAAAAGTTTATATACATTTTGATTTAATCAATAGCTTTGTAGAACTTATTTTTCATTTACTTACTCCAAATCTTTCTAAAGTAGATTGTAAATTTGATAGTTTTTTTAATAAAAAGTTTATTTACGGTTTGATTTAATCAATAGCTTTGTATGAAGGAAGAAGGTATTGTAGAACTTATTTTTTATTTACTTACTCTAAATCTTTTTATTTTTTATTTTCATTGTAAAACTTCATCATGTCTTGTTGTGATGTAACATATGACGTGATGTGGTTTTGAGAGTTATCACTGATACAAGACTTCGTAAGGTTTTGAAAGCAAATTTATTTCTTGAGAAAATATAAGAAGTATGTAAATCAATAAAGTGAAATCGTTTTTTAATTCACATATTTCTCACCTTTTTATGTCACCGCAAGGGTGACATATATGAATGGTTCAATTCAATTAAAATGAGTTTGTTTTTTTTATGTTTTATAATGTTTTCAAAAGTTATAAAATTTTAAATTAAAAATAACTTTTAAAATGCTATTTAATAAAATAGTGATTTGCTTAAATCTTGTCGGCGTCAGCTTTGGATTTCTCCTCGCCAGCGTTGGTTGCGGAGAAGTGTCATGGGATGTTATTGTGTATGTCAGAGTTGTCCATCACATTTAAGACATGTTGGTAAAAATGTGTTGGTAATGAAGAAGTCGCATGCACGGAGGTGGAGGAGGGGGGCGTCAAAATGGTCCGCGAATGTTTTCAAGCAGCGGCTTCAACAGTGTTTTGGGCCTCACCAGCCTTAGCAGTTGTCGTACAACAAGATAAATGGCAAGCTGGGCAGACTTCACAAGGAGGTGTTGGTAATTCAAAAAAGTGACTCATGGCCATGCCAATGCCAATGCCATGTTCATGCCTGAATTCAAATGCTTCTTCATCGTTACCATTTTCTCAGAATCTTCACCAAACATCACAGTAAAGTGGAGGACAAGGTGCATTTGTCATCAAACTTATGAGTCTCTTGCACTTTTTACTGGATTAACCAATTATGTATTTTCCTGTAAATTAATTGTATCAAAATGTTGTCATAGAAAGTAGATTTCAATTCTTTCTGCCTCAGAATGATGGGGGAATTTGCAATGCATCTTTGAATTAAAATGATAAGTTCCTCATTACTAGCACAGACCTATCATAATCTGTGTCATAAACCGTGAGGTTGCATATCCCAAGTTTAAGTACTTGATAAGTTGGGCATTTGTCAGAATTTGGAGCTTGGGGTTTTGTCCAATGTTTATTTTCATATGAAACATCCAACAATACCAAGTGGTTAACAAGATGCTCCCATAGAAACACCTTGTTTAAACCACAACTTGATCATAAGGAAGGGGGGAGAATTTCCATGATTGACATGATAATACTCCTCAAACCACATCTTCCCATTGAGAGGAGCTTCATAAAGTCTTCAATGAGCGATCATAGCAAATGCAATAATCCAAGTGACATCTTTCAAATTTTTATGCTTTTACTCACTTCAAGAGCGTGCAAATATTCTGCTCTGCTAATCTATATCATAGGAGAATAATTCAATGTTAATAAATATTTTAAATTTTATGTTTATTTTTATAGATTTGTGTATTTGATGGCAATTTTTTTATATCACAGAAAAACTATACACCAATTTACAGTTTAGTTATGGTCATTTAATGTTTAGTTATATCATAGTTTAAAAAAAAATTGTACATATGATATGAACAACATTAAAAACTTAACAACCTAACACCATATAAAGTTAATTTGATTTTGATTCAATTCAATGATATCATGGTATAATGTTCCAAAAATAAGATGTTGTTGTGATAAGTTGATTGCCAAGGTCGATAGGAAATCGGTTTAATACAATTACAAAATTGCATAAAGAATGGATAATGCCAGTATAAAAGAAATGTCTAGAATTTTATATGTCTTTCGTCTCTTCTTCCTCTTAATAGAGTAATAGAGTCTTCTCGCATCAAATGGCATGAATAATAGACAGGTAAATAAAGAGAAGTTACTAATTGGTGAGGCCCTCATTTGTCATTATTTCCATTTGGTTGCAAGTCAACATGGTGTTGTTCCTTGAGCATTGATCTTTAAATTAAGTTTAATTCTCTTGATCAAACAACATCAAATGATATGAATAGTGATAAGTTGGTAAATAAAGAGATTACATATTTGTGATGTCCTTGCTTGTGAGTATTGTTTTTTAGCCATAAGCTACCACTTGGTATGGTTAATTTAATATGTAATCTTGAATTTGAATTTTCTTCTCTCAATCAAATAATAAATTCTTAAGATTTGTTTTCTCAAATTAAATAATGCATTGTTAGATATTTAAAGTTGATGTTATTTGTTTTGTTCTCAAAAAATAGTTTTTGGTTTTTTTTTTTGTTAGTAGCCATGTGTTTTTCAAGTTTGATACTCTTGTGGCTTGAAGCTAATTAAATAGTTTAGATCTTGTTTTCTTGATGCGCAAAGAATATATCTGTATCTAAAACTAGTTTTGATTTGATTAGATAATATTGGTTATACTAATTGTTTATGAAAGTCTTCAAAGAATATGGTTTGGCAAATTGGTTTTTAAAGAAATAATAAATATATATAGTGTATCCAATTATGGTTATATTTTAAGTTTCATCATTTTGTTGATGGTGAAAAATTTTAAGTTTGATGGCTATGAAATTTTGTAGCGATTTGTTTTCTTTTCTTTACAATTTTGTAGTAAAAAACACCATATCTTTAAAGCTTCAATCTAATAACATTAGTTATTAGCAAATGTGTGATATTACCACTTATTAGCTCTTTTTTTTTTCTTATTCTTAATTATTTTATTTTATTCCTTTATTTACAAGTTTTAATTTTGTAAATATTTTGCTTTCAAATTAATGATTAATTTCTTTTGTATTTCTGTTCTATATTTTTAAAGTTTATTTTACTTACTTAGATTGTTACATTTTTTTAGTCGTATTTACTTACATTTTAAAAAACAATAAAAAGGATATTTCTTCCTAGAAAATAAGTTAAAAATAACGTATATTTTTTCTTGTTTTGTTGAATAAAATATATTATATAAAAAAATAAAAAGAAAATAAAATACATAAAAAAAAATTCACAGCTTGTAAAAATTAAGTGTAAAGAGTATGTTTTTAATATTTTACTTTTTTTCTTTGGAGATGAGGTAATATAAATATGTATATAATTTGTTTTAGTTGGCTTTCATTCTTTTATATCTTACATGATCTCTCTCATTTTAATTATATTTGTTATTTTTTTATTTTAAGAAAATAAAAGTTATAAAAAATTAAATAATCAAATAAGTAATATTAAGAATAACATTTAAATTAATTAGATATTACTTATTTAATGGTCATACACCTATGCTCTTTTAATTCAAGATTTAAGATATAGTGCTTTCATTTTATTTAAGTTATTGTTTTGTTTTAAGTGGCTTTAAATACAAGATGATTATCTTCGCTTATTTTACATTAGCCAAGTAGAATTTGAGGTTGTTGTGGAATTTTTTTGTGTTTTCGGCATCAATAGTGTTGAGGCTAGAAGGGAAACCAGTGGTAAGTCTAAGATGGATCTATAAGATCAAGCATATTGTGGATGGCAATGTTGAGAAGTACAAGGCGAGGTTTGTGGCTAGAGGGTTGTCCTAGACAGTGGGAGTCGACTACGAGGAGACATTCACTCCAGTATCCAAGTAGAATTCTATCAAGGTTGCTATATCTATTGCTTCAAATATGGAATGAAGGATACATTGGACTGGTGTGAAGACAACTTTTCTCAACTGAGTAATTGATGAAGAGGTGTACATTGAACAACCTCAAGGATTTGAGGTCATGTGTGCAGGTTGAAGAAGGTAATATACGGATTCAAGTAGGCACCCAGGGCATGATACTCTAGGATTTATGGGTATATGTTAGCTATGGTATTCATCAAGAGTGAGGCAAATCCCGACTTATATTATACACTCATTGGTGATGATCCACCCATCTTGGTACTTTATGTAGATGACTTGTTCCTTACCAGGTTAGAGAAGCTCATTGAAATGTGCAAGTAATATCTAGCTTCAGAGTTCGAGATGAAGGACATCAGCATGATGCACTACTTTTAGGGATTGGAGGTGTGGCAGCAAATTGGTGATATTTTCTTGGGACAAGGAAAATATGTAGTTGATATTCTAAAGAGGTTTGAGATGGTGGATTATAGACATATGTCTACACCTATGATCACCAATCTAAATAAGTTGGATGCTTATGAGCTAGATTTGGTGGATCCTACATTGTATAGGTAGTTGATTGGGTCCTTGATATATATGGTCAACACTATGCCAGATATATGATTTGTTGTGAATACCCTAAGCCAGTTTATTGTGGAGGGTGCATCGGGTTGTAGTGAAGCATGTGCTCAGGTATCTACGAGGTACTGTGGAGTATGGATTGAGGTATGTCAAGAGTGGTTTAGTGTAGTTACAAGGTTATACAGACTCAGGAAATTTTAGGAGTGCAGTGGATGAAAAAAACACCTATGAGTGTTGCTTCAACTTGAGATCAACAATGATTTCATGGTTTAGTAGGAACCAAACGTTAGTGGCACTTAGTTCAATAGAGATCGAGTACATGGTAGAAAATTTGGCTAGTTGTGAAGCCAGTTGGCTTCACAATATGCTCACATGATTATTTGGTCAAGAGTTGGAGCCCACAGTGATCCACTGTGACAGTCGGATTTGCATAATACTCTTGGAGAATCCAGTGTTTAATGATAGGTACAAACACATAGAGATCATATATCACTTCATCGAGGATAGTGTTCAAAGGGGACTAGTGAAGCTACATTATATCTCCATGGATGAACAAGTTGCAGATATTCTCACCAAGGCTTTGATGAAGGGAAAGTTTGTTTACTTCAGGGATAAGTTGGGAGTGGTGCAAAATACCTTCCTCACAAGGAGGGAGAGTTGATGATTATAGCTCGGGCACGTGCTTCTACATTGGCTAGGTGTCAAGCATGTAAAATTTGCCCAATTGTCTCTCTAGGTACTTTCTTGAGTAAAGCAAGTGACTCTTATATTTCTTTCCTAAGTTTAAATTAGGAAAAGCACATTGATTAATTATTTTAATTAATGTTGTCTAATGAGTAAATGATCTCTAAAGTGAAAAGTTAAGTGACTTAGATTAAGTCCTAACCATTGATATTAAGTGAGGATCAGTATTTAAGATTATCCATCCATCACTTTTGAGAGAGAGATTTTATCAAGAGAGAAGAGTGAGAGACTAAGTGGCTAAAGAGAGAGAAACAATTTGTAGCAGGAATATCCAGAGGAGAAAGAGAGTTGATCTAGTTGGATAGAGAGATTCGATCCATACCAAGTCGTCGGGAGGTCCATATGATCCGCACAAGTGATGTAGGGTGATGTAGGGGGCGAATTGTTTGAGGCCAGTTTTCCAAGGGTAGATTTTTCCTTATGGGTTGATTTCTCGGGGGATGAATTTTCCAAGAGAAAGTTGATTTTCTTTAGGGGGGATTTAGCCAAAAAGTTAGATTTTCCAGAGGGGCTAAATTATAGCTTCCATTGTTGTAAAATTATGAATTTCTGTGTGAGCCAAGAAATAATAAAAGATCATTTGAATGATGGTATTTCCCCATTTTGTTTTTATGTGGTAAATACTAGTGTCATTGTGGTTGATTTCTTGTTTCGATTTGTTGTAATTTATTGGTTAAATATCAGTGTATTTCTATTTAATAATTTTAGCAGTAATCTACAATAGTAAATTATTTCTGGGCATAAAATAATATTATAGAACGAAGGTCGGATTTGGTATTTAGAATTTAACATACCATGGAGGCTATTCATAAAGAGATGGGTGACATTGTGGAAGAACCCGTGATATCAAATATACCCAAAAAGTCACTTTGTATTAGCATCTTAAAACCTTGTTAGGGAGGGAAATCATCGAGTAGCAAGAAGAGAAAAAAACCATCGTCCTAAAAATGGATGAAATGCTAGAGTGAAAAGGGTAGATCTATGCCTCCTTACAATTGATTTCTAGCGGACGGGTGGAATTGGGAGTGAAAATGAACGTTCTTACAAAGGCCACGACCGATAATGTTTTCAATGGAAGGATTCAATCTAAGCCAAAGGTTCCCAACATTGTGTCCATTAATGATGATATTTAAGTCTTCTTTTAGTTGCTTAGTTTCCTTTTGTTTTGTGACATTAATACTAATGTCAGGATTGGTGTATTGATAACCATTTGCTAGTTAATTAGTTGATCGACCCATTCACGAAATTGAAGGGCCGTAATCTTTGTAAGGATATTTTCTATCACTTTATTGGTGCTCTTAACATGCCTATTAGCTTACAGGTAATAAGGATAAGCGACTATAGGTTGAATCCTGTATTTTTTAACAAGTGTCTTGATCTTATTCCTTGTGAGTTGTGCTCCTCCATCAACGAATATCTCTCTAGGAATTCCAAACTAGACAAATATTTCTTCAAATAGGAATACGATAACAGCCTTATATGTGGCTCTTGGGAGAGCCTTTACCTCTACCCACTTGGTTATGTAGTTTGTGCCCACCAAGATATAATAAAAAAATTATGGGATGGGCCCATGAAATCGATATCCCACTTCTCGAAAGGTTATATTCCCAATTGTCATTGTAACGACATCTCATCAAATTAAATGGGTTGACCCATTCACTGGCAGTTATCGCACCCCTTTACATATTTCTGTGTGTCCGTGAATATAGTGGGCCAATAATAACCCATGCACAGTGCTTTTTGGCATGTTATTTTATCTGCAAACTTCCCTCCACAGGGATCATCGTGGAAAGCTTTAAAGACATCCTATATATCATCTTCTCTTATACATATCTAGATTATCTAATCTTATCTACTCATGAGGTATCCATCTATCCATGAAAATATGGCACTTTGCTTAATTATCTTCCATCTTTCCCATGGAGAGACGTGGTGTGGAAACTTCCCTATAGCAAGGTAATTACCAATATCTGCTAATGTACAACGGTGTCTATGTAAACACTACGAACAAGTGTACATCTGGAATTGTTTCTTCTACGTGCAAGTTGTCAGTATTCACAATAATTCTAGATAAAAAAATCTGCAACTACATTGTGTTTTTCAAGTTTGTCAACAATGGAAATATCTAATTAATTCTTGCAATAACAGTAGCCATCCAATAACTCAGGTGCTTGTAATGGGTTTATTAGATAAGTACCTAATAGTTGAGTGATCTGTGTGTACAAAGAAGGGATAACCAGTTATATAGTGCCAAAATTTATTGATTGCAAACACAAAAACAATAAACTACTTTTTGGTTATTGTGTAATTCAATTTTGTGGGAGTAATTTTTTCTGGCATAAGGCTTCTTGTCATATCACTACTCCAACAACAGTTTCTGAGGCGTCCGAAGAGATGTTTAAGGGTAGTGTCAAATCTGGTCCTCACATAACAAGAGTTGTATATAAAAATGTTTTCAATTTTTAAAGGCAGATTGGCAATTATCAATCCATGAAAATTATGCATCTTTCATAACTAACACAAACAAAGGGGATGCAATATTCGAATAATTTTCAATGAAACGACGATAATACCCAATTTTTTCCAAAAAAATATATGTACCTCTTTTTGCGTTTTCATAGGAATAATGCTCATGATTGCCTACTTTTTTTTATGGATTGACTTGGATCCTTACAGCAGAGAGAAAATGTCCCAATACCACTCCTTCTGTCATCATCATGTGGCATGTTTATGCACTCCAAGAAATATTAGTATGTTTACAATGTTTGAGCGCATTTTCGAAATTAGGCAACGCTTCTTCAAACGCAGTACCATACGATGTGAAGTCTTCCATATATATCTCAACGTTATCATTCACTATATAATAAAAAAAACCCTGGAAAGTAGCAGGTGCATTGAAAAGTACCAAAGGGAGGAAAAGGTCGCAAATGTACTCTAGGGAGAGGTAAAGGTCATCTTATCCTGGTCTTGAGGAGCGATCTGAATTTGGTTGTATCTGCTGAAACCATCAACGAAATAAAATTATTTATTTCTAGATAGTGTGTCTAGGACTTGGTCGATAAATGGCAAGGGGAATTAAACTTTTTGCATAGCTTTATTCAAGTCTTGATATTCCACACATCCTCCATTTTCCATTTTTATTTGGTAAAATGACGAGTGAGACCCATTCACTATTAGATATTTGGGTAAATGAACTTGGCATCCAAGAGCTTGTGTAGCTATTCTTTAACAATGTTCCTTAGAGCAAGACTCATCCTACTTTGAGGATGTCGAGTAGGGATGCATCCCTTTTTAATGTAAATATGATGGGTATATATATCAAGGTGTACACCCTTCATATCCTTGCAATCCCATGTGAAAGCTTCATATTCTTCTTCCATGACTTGTAACAGCTTATCAGCTTGTGAGGGAGATGGATTTGGATTAATATTTAGTGTTTTCCTTGGCTCGATTTCAATTGGAATGTTGTCATGAATGACCATAGTGGGTATAACTTCTTCTTCTTCTTCCCGATATAGTTTAGAATTATCTGGGACACCGTTATTTACATTAGTTTCTAACAACTTATACACATTATAAGGAACAAAGCAAGGCTCACTGATAAACCTACTGATAACATCATCCTCTGTATTGGTTTTGAAAGACATATCTTTTTCAATTGTTAAAATGGATACACATTTTCATCTTCAGGCTAAAAATAAACCCATACAGGATTTTCACACACCATGCTAAGCTTTGCTAGTGGATAAAGGAACAAGTTTTTCATGGAGTCCCCATAGGAAATTGTCATATTCCCTCTCCCGCATCTGATATAATCATCGGTCAGGGTTAATCAAGGCCTTCCCATAATCAAAGGATGGACTTCAAGGCAATATTTTGTCTACATGAACAGGAATTTTGATGGGCATGCACAGGTGTCCAAAAAGATAATTACATCCTCCAGGATCCGCTCTGGCCGAATGGTGGATCGATCGGCCATTTCAAGCATTGTGGATGTTGGACTAAGGTTTTCAAGGCCTAAAGTTTCCTAAGTTAATTTCCTTGGTCATGATGTTAAAAGTTGCACCCAGATATACTAATGTATTGGAAAAAAAAATTCCCTTGGATCTAAACAGTGATCATTGGATTCCCAGGTTCATCATATTTGATTGGTGTATATCTGCCTGGAATAAGGTCAAATAATTTACCCAAGACAGGAATAATAGGTGCATCCCTAGGTTTCCTCCCTATTTTTCTAAGGCATTGCTATCGAACAATCTTGGCATAAATTGGTACATCCCTTATTGCTTGTAACAGCGGGATTTTGATCCACTGGTTCTAAAGCTCTCCCAATAGGTTAAACTCAGGTTCCAGGGTATATTAGCTATTCCCAGCCTTTCTGGGTATGGAGAAGTAACAACTCGAGTGTCGGTTAGGATAGGAACAACTGCATGTTGTGTTGTTGTTCTTAATTTCAAAGTTACATCATGGGAAGAATTTACATTTTCTTGGCATCGTGTTGTTTTGTTTTAGAAGGTAGGGGTTCAACCTCCAACTATTCAGCGATTATTGGTGATTTCTCTTAGCGAATTAGCCTCCCAAACCTAAAGTGTACATCGTTACATACAATGGGGACTAATCCTATTGGCTGGAAAGGTTGATATTTTAGCTTGCGGAACAATCTTATTGTTTGGATTCGGACTGGCATGTACAGGTAATTGAGGTCGAATTCTAGTTTCATTGGCATGTTCCTAGGAAGTTGCAACTGTGGTTCCATAGGTAATTGTGGAGGTATTGGTAAAGGTATTTGGTGTCGAGGTACTGGAAATTGTTGTGTAGGGAAAGGAAGGATTTCTCTATTTTTGTGTCCAAGGAGAGTCATGGTTATAAGATTTGAACATGTATAGATTTAGGTACATAAACTAAATAGATATGCATTGAGAATCAAATCAGCCATCAAAACATTATGTAATAAATGGATGACATAAATTACTACACAAGAAACTCTAAACATAAGAGAATAAGAATGATCAAGTTCATTAAATTGAAAGAGAGGTAGAGTACATTATTTAAAGGTAAGCATTCGAATTAGGGTTGAAAGGAATTTGAGTTTCCCATGATTGCATGAGATGGGTTAGGATTAACAAGATTTAAAAAACCCTTAGTTATCCATGCTAACTCTACTAGACTAAGTTAGACTGAGTCTAGACTAGTTAACGAATGGAGTGACTAGTTAACTTATGGAGCGTTGAGTTAACTGATTGAAAGCTCAATTAACTAAATGACCTCAGTTATCCATGAAGATTAAGTTGGGCATGAATGACCTCAGTTATCCATGAAGATTAAGTTGGGCATGAATGACCTCAGTTATCCATGAAGATTAAGTTGGGCATGAATGACCTCAGTTATCCATGAAGATTAAATTGGGCATGAATGACCTCAGTTATCCATGTTAACTATCCTAAATTATTTATATCAGCTCTAGACTTCACAACAACTAGTTATCTAACTAATTGCTTAGTTAACTAACTAAGAAGGAGTAAAAAACTCCTAATTAGGTCCATGAAGTCGAATTAGGGTATGTAAGGTTAGTTAGGATTGAATTTGCAATGGACCACCCAATTACCAACTGAGACTAGCTACTAGTCATTTCCTCTGATTGAGGAATGAGCCCTCAAATTGAGGAATGTGCCCTCAGATTGAGGAAATGGTCCATTTAAACTCAGTTGGTGATTAGGGTTTTTTATGAGTGATGTTTAGATTCCCTATGATGACTTGGGTGGCCAAAATTATTTTTGTTTTCCCCCTAAGAATCATGAAGTTAAGGTCTAGGATCCTATGAGAGGTTTTTGGTTCTAACATTGATTCATACCTAGAGGTTGTGCTTGTCGCGACTCTTTGGGTCTAGACAGTAGGTTGGTTTGACCCTTCTCTAGTTCCTTGGTAAACTACTTTCAGTCTTGGTAATGCTGGGTGGGATTTTTTTGGACAGTCTTGATAGCAAATCCCACATATTTCCATGGCTTTCACTAGGCATTCTCTAGAGGAGTTTTTACGTTTATAGTTCAAGGAAAAGATGGAAAGCACCTTATCAACCTCAAATTTCCTTTATTTAGATTGAAACATGTCCAACTTTGTGAGGATAATGTTCTAAGAATCTTCCAACAAAGTTCCAATCTCCACACGAGCTACTCCCCCATTAGGTGATGAAGTTTTATGACCCCTAATCTGCTTCTAGATGATCCTTGTGAACATCTTCTACACCAATCATATATCATTTCATAGATTTCCTTTGAGATGTCTCATTTTCCCATCAGGTTTAGCATGTCCAACCATTTGTCCCACATCCCTTGGATCAAATTTATCTTCAAGATGTCACCACCCATAGTGGTATATGGATACTTATGCAAATTGCACAGAAATCGTTCTACATAATCTTGTAGGTTCTCCTCTTCTTTATGTGTCATATTGAAAATACCTTCCCTCAAATCCCACAATGTGAAATAGTCCTATTATTTCTCAAGGAAGGATTGCTTTGTTTCATCCCAAGTGGTTATAGTTACACCAATGAGACCCATAAACCATCTCAAGTCTACCCCTTCTAAGGTGGCGATAAATAGTTTTTTTTTATGCAAATCTATGGTATAATCGTAGCTCTGACATAACACATCAAATTTGAATAGAAAAGTGTCTAGTTCCTCAATATTCAACCCATGAAAATTTGGGAGAGCTAATAATGAAATAGGATTCATAGGTGGTACTCCTTGAGTGTTAGCAATGGGGAATTTGATTGTAGATGTTGGAGTAGCCATGTTTTCCCACAGTCACCAATACACCTCTAGAATTCCAAAGTCAAGAGGCACTCGCTAAAAAGAAAAAAGTCCCCTTGTCTCTGGTAGAAAAGGCTTAGCAGCACTTCTTCAATCTGAAATGGGAACCTCAAGGACTACTACTCATCTAGAAGACATACTTTGATGATCAGGTGTAGGCTCCCCTATTTCCCCCTTTTCTTATCCCATTATTTGTAATTTAGGCCTTGCTACTATAGAAGGTCAATTTATTTGTTGTTGATTCTCTTATTCCTATGTTTTCCCTCTTCCTTCTTAAGTAATTTGCATCTCAGGTTCTACCATGGAAGAAGGATTACCTTTTGAGACAAGTTAACATCTAGTTCCTGCATGAGATTCCACCGTAACAATGTTGTGTGATGCTTCCTTTAATTCTTCCTTTGAAATATTCTCATGTATATTTGTTTTTATTCCTTCATCCTTTTGTCCTTAACCTCCTCTACCTGCAAAATTCTTAGTTTGCAGGGGTCTTCCTCTACCTCTATTCATGCATCCTATATGCCCTTTTACCCATGCAATCTATATTATCTAGTGTAGGTGAGATGGGATTCTACCACAGATAATCCAGTGGGATTGGTGATAGATGTGTAGGTTCTCACCTTCCATCTTCACTTCTCAAGCCCTAGTAGCACCAGAGATTATGCAACTAAACCAACACTAATGTATAAATTTGCACCCTTATAACCTTCTTGGAATCGACACCAAAATGTTGGGGCTTTCGAACTATCTTTCTAGGACAACTAAATAGCACACACATTAAATATCAATCTAGGGTACATCTTTTATTTAAAGGTTACATGCAAAGTCTATGCAGGTCACAACTTCCTTGGTAATGTTGGTGATATGAAATCTTCATGCGGATAATGAATGGAAAATGTAACCTAACCCAATCTATTAAAAAATAAACACACTTCTAATTACCTTGCACATAGTCTTGTAAAGAAATATTAAATTAGCACAACTTCTACAAAGAAATATTTTCAAAGAGGAAGTCACACTCAATCCACATAGTCTATTGAAAAGGGAATCACACTTCCAAAATTGAATCTATACAATGAGTAATTGTTCTCTACCAATTTAGATCAATAATTCTAAAGAGAATGCACCTATTATAATATTAAATATAGATATTATCCTTTAAAATAAATTGAATCATAATGCAGAAATTATAATGAAACTCCACTTTGCAAAAGTAAAAGCAGTGACAATTGAGATTAACTGTCATTTTCAATAATCAGTCTGAATTCTAAAGATAATAGTGTATATCATTAACAACTATGAATAATTAATGGAAATCCACTAGTAACAACAATCACTCCAACGCTAAACATCACAAAACAAGCTATGATAAATCTATCTAATAAAACTAATAATGTGGCATCTTATGATCAACAAAGGGGGGCCTTCCTTCTCCAACCAGGGTTGTCAAAACAACCTACGATTTAACGCTCGGATAATATGAAACAACATACTTTGTATTATAAATGGAAAGGTACAATAAGATTCAATGGCCCTCTCTTCTACCGCCTATTTGTCTATGTGTCTAACCCCTTGAGCACGAGAGGGTTCACATCTTTTTACAATTTTTGTATAGAAATCAAACAGAATTGATGAATTCCTTGAAATTCGAATATTCTCAAAGTTGTTCTCAAGAATACATAGCATAAAATCCATTTTGCATTCGTGTCGTTAAGTTATTTTACAAAATAATACATTTCATTACATAGTCGAAATTATGGTAAGTGTTAACAGCTGACACTTCCATATCCTCTTGATGACTCGATACTTTCAACATTGGCACTCATCTACTCATATACTTGAGCATCATTCGAAGAATTGTGACCTTTCCATGCAAAGGGTTGAGACCTTTGAAGAATTAGGTATAAGCCTATCAAGTTGGCAATAATATTGCATACTTTTGGTGTTTTCATAGTAAGGGTTGAGAGACTTTTGGTGTTTTCATAGTAAGGGTTGAGAGAGTAGAGCAGTAAAAATATAAGTCATCCATGTTTTATGCCAAAATATTTCTAGGGTTTATGTGTTATAACACAGTTTGCAGAAAGTATATATTCCATACGATTTTATTGTATTAGTATTGTGTTAGCTCATTGCATCCTGTTGCAACAGAGTTTGAAATCTCTACAATTTTTTTCCTTTTGAGGAAACATCAATCATTCTACTATAATGTACATTGGAAAAGGTGGCAGATACTTAGATTTGCAACTTCTTCCCCTAAAAAAATATGTTTATTTGTAGGTGCAAAAGATGCATTATTTTGTAATAGAGACCCTTTGCCTTGCTCAGAAAGCAAAGAATTAGTCCAAGGTGTCACATCTCCTCCCATCAATCTGACCCACGGAGGGAATATGAACAATGTGCAAGGTGCTAAGTTTTTCCCCCATGGCCAAATTACAAAATTCATAAACAACTTAATGCATGTGCAAATGCATATTAAACATACACAATGGAAGCAAACTCTATCAATTCACACACACAGCATGCTTATACTAGCATACTCATCACGAACATTTAACAATAAAACCATGTGCAACAATAAACTCATTTCTATGTTATTAACAGGTAACTAATTGAATAATTCATGTTGGGTTAGCTCATTTAATTTATCACAATGAACAATCATTCATAACACGTAAATTTGGCATAATCAAAAACAGCAGTAAACACTTATCTTTTAATTGAAATTGCCTTAGCAACTGGCTATGGAAGAGCAATCTTCCACCCAACCGTAGTTCTCTGTCCAACCTATATTTTTTCAACATAGATACCACCCTTGAGTTGGGTTATGTATCCACTAAGGAGTAATTACTCAAGCTCACTCACAACCATAAGGACAAATACTCATGCTAACCCAGCACACAGTTGGGTTTGTTAAGTAAGTAGGGAGGCATGGAAGGAGGTAGCTAATCCAATGAGCTCAACCACGAAGCTACAGGCATCTCAATTTGGCTTCAAGCAACCTTGGCACCCACAGTACCTACCACACCCAATGCAAGGAAAGTCTCATTCTTTGCTACACATTCCCTCAGGTGCCCCTTCCCTCTAGAGCTCTTCAGTGTGAGCATAGTAAGTTTCGAGCTACTAAAGCTCTAGATATTCTTTCCTTCATTGGGTTTATCAAACAATTCTGACATATAATCTCACTCCACCTCACTCCTACTTCAATCCACTTTTGGATTTTTCCCAAATTCTTAACACATGATTATCAAACATGAAATTCCACTTTCAAGCTTCCAAATATGGGTCTTACTGTGGAGTTTCAAGCTTCAGGCACTCTCAATTTCACCCCAAGGTTTATATCTATGGATTTTACTTCTCGCATGAATTTATGGGTGTTTTTGGCACTTCAAAACGTGGCTTCTTTCCAGGTTGTGATTTCTGAAATTTTCAATGTTGGGCATGCCTAGCAAGATGGAAATTGATATTTGGTTGTTCAACAATGTACTGGGGATTATGGAAAACAGATTCCCATGAGGAAAAATGACTTATGGGTCAAGTAAACCATGCCCATACTTGGCCATACAAATTTCTAAAGTTTGTCCCATGCTCCATTAATTTTATGAGCTGATTTCTCAGCTACCATCTTACAACATAAATAAATTCCAGCATAGCAAGTCAAGATGGGATCTCAAGATGACATTGGAAACACAGGGTTCAATCCCACAACCCCTCACCTCTCCCTAGTGGATACACACAACCCCCTCATTCTAGTTTCGTCCATAGCTAGCTCTTTGTATTCTATTTGTATAAAAATATTTACATGCTTTTACAATTTTCCATGGCATACTAGCACATGGCTAACAAAATATAGAATACTTACCTTTAAAACCCGAGCATTCACTAGAGGGACCTTGGCCTTGAGCTCCACGGTAGTAACCATACATCGCATATACACAATATTCACATATAAATCCAATACATTCTAAGGGTCAAACTGGGGGTATTACATAAGGTCTGTTCCAAGGGACAGAACAACAGAAAAGCATGAGGAAAAATAAATCTTAGAGATAGGGGGTAGAAACAACACAATAAAAATACCATATTTGAATTGTAAGCGTTGGGAGAAGAACAGACATGAAGCATGTCATTGTTGGGCCCCTTAGGACTCCATCAAAGAAAAACATAATAAGAATAATTACGTCAAAAGTAAGGGCTAAGAGGTTGGTAAAGCTACTTAATCTGTTCATTATACTGTTGCACATTGTAATATTGCATTAAATGAAATCATATCTCTTTCATCTTATAAAGGTTGGTTGCTTGAAACTAGTGCAACATCCCACATGGAATTTAGAAAATATTGTTTTGAAGAACTGAATGAAACTATATATGGTAACGTTTTATGCAAACAAATCACTTGTTAAACCAAAGGGAATTGGTTCCATCAGGATCAAGTTGCATGGATTCCCGAACTTTGTGTTGCAGAATGTTCTCTATCCTCTAGACTTGTAAAGAAGCTTGTTATCCTTTGTGTAAATTTGATAGCATGGAAATTCCTTCCACATGTTCGATGTCGTCATGGAGATAAAGAAGTCCTTTGACAACAAGTTCATTATGACCAGATATGAAGATGGAAAGTTGTTGAAGTTGAAGGGCTCATCTGCAACAGTTCAAAACTTTTCCTACCTCTCTCAGCACAAATAAGGTAATCCGTCTTCCAGTTTGTTATGGCATGCTAAATATCGTCATCTAAATTATAACAATTTTTTGTTTGTTGAGAAATAGTGGTGTAATTTGTTTTCCCACCATTCCTGGGAATATGAAAAAATGTGATGCATGAGATGTTCCCCCACACAGAAAAATGGGTTACCATCTGCACCTTACTCTCTTTGGTTGCACAAAATGGGTGGAAATTCCACCATATGGATGTAAAAACAGCTTTCTTGAATGGGGACTTGAAAGAAAATGTCTTCATGTCTCATCCAAAAGGCTTTGTTGTGAAGGGATAAGAACAAAAGGTATGCAAATTCATCAAGTCCTTGTATGGCCTGAAACAAGAACCTCGAGCATGGTATGAAAATCTAACCGAGCATATTTTAAAGCTAAATTTCAAACATTATAATCTTGATGACGCAACATTTTTTTGTAAAGAAAGTTGGACGATCTATTGTGTTTCTTGTGGTGTGTGTACATGACCTTTTGATGATAGGGAACAATGATATTTATATTTCATCCATAAAGAAATATTTGAAGAAGGGATTTGAAATGAAAAATATGGGATGCCTTCATTACTACTTGTGAATTGAAGTCACAATATCCTAAGTACATATTCATCTCCCAGAAGAAGTGTGTTGGAGAATTGTTGAACATATTTTGCATGACAGAATGCGACCCTCACTCAACTCCAATGGAACAAGATTTGAACCTCACATCAATTGAACGAAAAGAATTTGAATATGAAACCAAGTACTGAAAACTTGTAGGAAACCTTATCTACCTTACAACCACCAGACCAAATATTTCATACATTGTTGGCATCCTTTCAAGGTTCATGCACAAACCTTGTGAAGGACACCAGTATGTTGCTAAAATATTTCTAAGGTACTTGAAGGGGACTCAAGACTTTGGAATCGAGTACTCAATGGTGGATTACTTCAATCTCATTGGGTACTCTGATTCAAACTTTGATGGTGACAAAGAGACAATAGTGACTACTTCTAGATACACAATGCCTCTTAGATCAGTAGATGTCTCTTGGGTATCATGCAAACAGTCAGTTCCAACATATTCAACAACAAAGGGAAAATATGTAGTTGTTGCTGAAACAATGAAAGAGATAGTGTGAATCAGGAAGATACTTGAAAAATTGCAAGATAAACAAGATAACTCCACTTTATTATTAATTGAAAACACTTATTCAATCAAGTTGTCCAAGAATCCCAGATTCCATGATCGAACAAAGCACATCAACACAAAGTACCATTTGATTCGACATCATGTAGAGGCGAAGACAATTCATTTACGACATTGTTCCACGAACAAGCAAATTGTAGACATCTTCACCAAAGTGCTTCGACGAGAAAAGTTTGAGAGGTTTAGAAACATGCTTAGACTTAAAAACACCCCTTCATATTAAGAGGTAGATGTTGGACATGTAATCCTTCAGGATTGCATTCATGTAAATATGAACAGCCACAGAATAGGAAGAGTCTTCCTTTGGGGAAGACCAGCCATCATTTGCATTGTATTAATAAATACGTTCTCTCACGAATAAAAGACATCTCGGATTTATTTATCAGTAAGAAGGGTTAAAGTTGAAGAAACATAAAATTTCACATTTTTCTTCTTAAAAAATAAGCATAATTGTTACCCATTTTCATGTTTTAACCCAGCTTTGTCAAGGCAAATTGGTGGTTGAAAGTTGTTACATTTGTCTCGGGTTTCCTTTGTACCACTAGTTGTGTTTGGATTTGCAATATTCCTAGAGTATTCCTAGTTTTGTACCCATCTCCATCATCATGTAAGTTGTCTTTGGTTCTACTACGATTTCATTGGTTTACCTCTTGTGCGAATAGTGTACCCTTGCATAGTCATGAAACATGTTCAAATGTTACGTTTCTTCATGGCATAACCCAAAAACATGGTGTGATTAATACATTGGTAACATGTGTTAATATAATATCTCACAATGAACATCTTGAGAAATAATTGGATCGTCCATCCAACATTTTCAAATAAAATGTCTACTTTAGGTATTTATGAACTCCGCCTACTTCATTTTTAGTGGAAGTATCTATGAGTATATCGAGGGGATTGCAGTGGGGTCTCCACTCTCCCTAGTGGTTTCCAAAATTTACATGGAGCACTTTGAAGAAACAACTCTTGAATCCTTTCCACTACAACCTAAATGGTGGATTATATATCTTGATGACACCAATGTAAATTGGCCACAAGGAAAATAGTGTTTTTCATACCATAGTGATGACATGAAGATATCTTAGTGTAGATGATATAGTGTTTTTTGTCATAGTGATGGCATGAAGATATCTTAGTGTAGATGGTATAGTGATATTTGCAAACAAATCCAACCTTAAACCAAAGGGAATTGGTTCCACCGGGCTCAAGTTTCCTGGATTCCCGAACTTTGTGTTGTAGGATGTTCTTTATCTTCTAGAATTGTAAAGCAGCTTGTTATCCTTCGTGCAAATTTGGAAACATGTCCATTCCTTCCACGTGTTCGATGTAATCATAGAGATAAGGAATTCCTCTGGCAAGAAGGTCATTATTATCGGATATGAAGATGGAAATTTATTGAAGTTTAAGGGCTCATCTACAAGAGTTCAAAAATTTGCATGCCTCTCTCAACATGGAGAGGGTAATATGTCATCCAGTTTGTTATGTCATGCTAGATATAGTCATCTAAATTATAACAACTTTCATTTGTTGAGAAATAGTGGTGTATTTTGTTTTCTCGCCATTCCTAAGAATATGAAGAAATTGATGCATGAGATGTTCTCCCCCACATAAAAATGGGCTACCATCCACGCTTTACTATCTTTGGTTGCACAAAAAGGGTGGAAATTCCACCATATAGATGTAAAAACAACTTTCTTGAATGGGGACTTGAAAGAAAATGTCTTCATGTCTCAGCCAAAAGGCTTTGTTGTGAAGGGATAAGAACAAAAGGTATGCAAACTCGTCAAGTCCTTGTATAGCCTGAAACAAGAACCTCGAGCATGGTATGAAAAGCTAACCGAGCATCTTCTAAAGCTAAATTTCAAACATTATAATCTTCATGACAAAGCATTATTTGTAAAGAAAGTTGGAAGATATATTGTGTTTCTAGTGGTGTATGTACATGACCTTTTGATGATAGGGAACAATGAAAGTTATATTTCATCCATAAAGAAAGGTTTGAAGAAGGGATTTGAAATGAAAAATATGGGATGCCTTCATTACTACTTGGGAATTGCAGTCGCTAAATATCCTAAGTACATATTCATTTCCCAAAAGAAGTATGTTGGAGAACTGTTGAACATATTTTAATTGACAGAATGCGACCCTCTCTAAACTCCAATGGAACAAGAGTTGAACCTCACATCAATTGAAGGAAAATAATTTGAGGATGCGACCAAGTATTGACAACTTGTAGGAAACCTTAGCTACCTTACAACCACCATAACAGATATTTCATATGTTATTGGCATCCTTTCAAGGTTCATGCACAAATCTTGTGAAGGACACTGGTCTATTGCTAAAATATTTTTAAGGTACTTGAATGGGACTCAGGACTTTGGAATCGAGTACTCTAAGGTGGATGAATTCAAACTCATTTGGTACTTTGACAGCAACAAAGAGACAACATTGACTACTTCTAGATACACACTGAGTCTTGGATCAGTAGATGTCTCTTGGAGATCATGCAAACAGTCAGTTCTAGTAGATTCAACAACAGAGGCAAAATATGTAGTTGTTGATGAAACAATGACAGAGATAGTGTGGATTAGGAAGATACTTGAAAATTACAGGATAAACAAGAGAACACCACTTTCTTATTAACTGACCACACTTATGAAATCAATTTGTCCAAGAATCCTAGATTCCATGATCGAACCAAGCACATCAACACAAAGTACCATTTGATTCGACATCATGTAGAGGCCAAGGCAGTTCATTTACGACATTGTTCCACGAACGAGCAAATTGCACACATCTTCACCAAAGTGATTGGATGAGAAACATTTGAGAGGTTTTGAAACATGCTTGGACTTACAAACACCCATTCATATTAAAGGGGGTATGTTGAACACGTAATCCTTTCTGATTGCATACATGTAAATATGAACAGCCATAGAATAGGAAGAGTCTTCCTTTGGGGAATACCAACCATGATTTGCGTTGTATTAATAAATACATTATTCCAAAAATAAAATATATCTGGTATTTATTTACCAACAAGAAGGGTTAAAGCTAAAGAAACATAAAATTTCACATTTTTCTTCATAAGAAACAAGCATAAGTGTTACCCATTTTCATGTTTTCACCCAGCTTTGTCAAGGCACATTGTTAGTTGAAAGGTGTTACATTTGTCTCAGGTTTCCTGTGTATCGCTAGTTGTGTTTGGATTTTCAATATTCCTATAGTATTCCTAGTTTGTACCCATTTCTATCATCATGTAAGTTGTCTTTGTTTCTACTACAATTTCTCTGGTTTACCTTGCATGTGAATAGTGCGCACCCTTGCATGGTCATGAAACATGTTCAAACAATATGCTTCTTCATGGCATGACCCATAAACATGGTGTGATTAATACATTGATAACATGTGTTATTAGAATATCTAACAATGAGCATCTTGAGAAATAAATGGATTGTCTATCCAATCTTTTCAAAGAAAATGTATAGTTTAGGTATTTACAAACTCCACCTACTTCATTTTTAGTGGAAGTACCTATGAGTATGTTGAAGGGATTGAAATGGGGTCTCCACTCTCCTTAGTGGTTGCCAAAATTTACATGGAACACTTTGAAAATAAAACTCTCAAATCCTTTCCACTACAACCTAAATGGTGGATTATATATCTTGATGACACCAATGTAAATTGGCCACATGGAAAATAGAATATGAACAAGTTCTTAGAACACCTAAACAATAGATCTGGCCATATAAAATTCACAATGGAGATAGAGGAAGAAAATCACATTCAATTTTTGGATGTCCTCATTAAAAGAAACAGTGATGAATCCTTAAGTCACCAAGTATATAGAAAAAGGGATCATAGAGATAGATATATCCATTGGATACTTCCACGTCTAACCAACACAAAAACTTGGTGTAATTAATACATTGGTAACATGGGCTATTAGAATATATTTCAATGAACATATTGAGAAGGAAATGGATCCTTCATCCAAGATTTTCAAATAAAATGGATATGAGGATAGACAAATAAACAAGATTATCCAAAAAAAATAGATATAGATCATTATCCAACAAAACTATAGAGTTCCTCATAGGAGACAAAGATCAAAAGAAAAAATGGGGAGAACCATACAACAAAGGAACCAAATATAAAATAGAAAGTATTTTAAGAAAAAATAAAAACTAGTGTGGCATTATCCCCTCACAACACCATTAGAAAATCCAGTGACCAAACAAAATACCCTACGTATCTTGTTAAAAAGGCAAGCGCCTATGTTGTTCCATGCTCCTATGGTAGATAATATATAGGAGGAAAAAGGCATGCTAAGAGGGTTAGGGTAAAATAGCATTACATTGATATTATGCCCAACAACATAAAGAGATAATCTCTTGTTGAACACTCATAATAATTGGGACACCAATATTATTACATAGGAGGATAACCATACAACAAGGAAGAACAAAGAAGCCCAAGAAATTAAGAAACATGATAATAATTTAAATAGAGATGAAGAAATTGATATTATTGATAGTTGGCATCCAATAATTAACATTATAAAAAGAAATGGGAGCTTGACTTACCATTAAGTTCGACCTCTAGATCTTAACTCATGGGAAATAAACATTAATGGCAGTTGTATTCTCTTAGAAAAATAAACACTTAGCTCATAAGAATGAACAAAACCCGTGGCTTGAAACATTGAGTTAAAAACTAATTGCATGCAATATTCTAATTCTATGAAGCTTATTCCTCCATAAATCATGAACAATACAGTCACCCCAATTATCACAACTCCCTAACCTCAATGTGATTTTTGATGGTCTCGATGATGTTTTCCTAATAGGATATTGTAGTGTCCACCTCCTAGTATACACTCAAATGATAAGGGATGTTGTGATCATCATGGTTTTCACTATTATGATGTTATGATCATGATTTAGTTTATTTTTCTTCCTACATAGTGATGACATGAAGATATCTTAGTGTCAATGATCATGCTATGGCAGCTTTTGTTGACGATTATATACAATAGTAATTGTTTATCATATTGGATATGATGAACCTATATAAAATATATATATATATATAGTTAGTGTACTTGCATGGGTTGTTCACTATGGTTAGTTGTAATGGGAGTTTTAGTTCTTGCCTCTTGAGTAATACCTACCTGTAGACAAGAGTTCATTTGCAAATGAATTATTAGAGTTTCCAATGCCTATTTCAAGTTTATACTACAATGTTTTAAAGAACACAATTCCTAGGCCATTACTACGCTTGTTCTTATTGAAAGATCATGCAAAGACCGAGACTCTTAGACCTAATATCAAAGACGGGAATAAATAACAATAATGTCCTCCACATTAACAGAAATTATATGCTTAGGTTAAATTTCAAATGAAATTGAAAACTCTTAACATGGGGAGAACATGAGAGACGACAATCCATATAGTTGGATATTACTTAGTAATACATTTCTTATTTGGGCAAATACTAGTGGTTGAGTTTTGGTGACATGGAAAACGGCATACATATTGGCAATAAATGAATCCAAATGGTGCTTACTCCTTGTATTGACTCTCATTAATAATTCATGTGAAATGGAATCCATGAATGATTTAGTCTGAAGGAGTTTAAGCCCTTGATCTCCATCTAATGATAGAAAAACAAGATCATTCTCCAAAATCATCTGCCCTAGTACTTCAACCTCAATATCGTTGCCTTTGTTTGAGTTTTAGAAATGGAGGTTGCAGGTTGTGTTGTGCCTTGATAATAGATACTCTATTATTTTTCAAAGACTATCCTTGTTGTCTTTATTGTGTGAATAACGACCATGTTCTAGTAAACAGCCAAAGATTGCGAGTGAAGTGCGACTGATTGAAGATAGTTCTCAACTGCAGTGTTGCTTGGGACCTTAATTTGCATATGGAAGACAAACTCACCATGAAGTTGGTCCAAGCTCTTCTATGAGAAATGGGTAAGCCCCAAACAAGGATTAACCTACATCCAAGATTTTTTTGTGACTTTCATAGTAATTGTAAAGCGCAACTAGGTTGAGTTTCTTCATACCCATATTGTAACACCCCGGTTTTGACCCCGTTTGCATTGAATGTATATGATGTATATATTGTAATTAATCGTGGTGTGGAGCTAAAGGCAAAAGCCCCACCATCGATTTGGTTGTTTTATGTATCGACGATTGAAAATCGTTGCCGATGGTATATCATGCTATCCGGCACATATTAATTTTGGCATCATGTAATTATGCATTTTAATTAAAATGAACCCCAACCAGCAATGTCAATGCAACCATAATGAAAAGGGCATGATTTTCCTAAGGATACAGAGGGGGAATTATTAAACTTTGGGCCAATGGGGAAAAGCCAAGTGTCAGCTATTAAACCCATTTAGCTCTCACCCACCGTTGACTTACTCACCCTTCCCTTGTCTCAATCAGTCAACTACCACATTAAAAACCAATGATGTTAGTTGGGCAGTTATTGCTGGGAAGTGGCGTGTGGCGGGACTTTCAGTCCTTGCCCACACGCACACTCCACCAGCAGACTCTTCCACCCTCACGTGGGCAGGAAGAGAAGGGACGACCCCATTCTGGCATTCTTGCCCATCCTCACGCAGAGATAGTCGTTCCTCTCCTCATGCACAGGTTTGGCATTTTACTAATGCAGAGAGCTGGGAGAGTGGCCTCATGGGCACGATTTTTGCTGTGTGTGTGAATTTCATGGTTGGGGGATTTTGCTATGTGTATTTCTCTTCATTGTGGTCTGACTGTGTGAATTCACCTCCACGTGGGTTGTTTTTCCTTCCTCACGCAGCTGAGAAATCAATTGCCGTTGGTTTCCCCACGATTTCGGTAGTTGTGGGTTCTTATTGAGTTGTTTTGGCCATGATAGGGCCAAGAATGACTCAGGAATCGAATTTCCCAGTCAGAGCTGCGTATTACCCAAATTGTCACCTCGATTGTTCTATAATGTTTGATTTTCTTCCCTAGAGTTGTGAATCGCTTGTTTTGTTGTGTGCATGCAGTGGTTGGTATTTGGACTGTGTTGGAGTGGGAATGAAGGCTTGTTATGCTTGATAAACCTGGTTTGTTTTGGATCCTCATAGACGGATCTAGAGGGATGGCTTTCTTCTCCACAACCCCTTAATAGCACTGGAAGGGAAGTCAAGGCCTAAGGGACTTTGTAGCAAAGAAGGGACCAATTCCTTGTGTTGGGTGTATGTGGGTGTCCTAGAAGTCAGGATAGTTCTGGTGTAGGTGTCCTTAGCTCTTCAATGAGCCCATCAACTTAGCATTCAGATTTTTCCAGCTCCCTGATGGCCTGATAAACCCAACTGTGTTGGCTTGGCTGATTTGTGTACCTTTGGATATGTGTGAGCCTCCTTACTTCCTTATTCCTTGGGGAATCATGCCTAGCTCGGGGGTAGCAGTGTTGCTAAGAGATTAAGGAGCACACTGGCCTATGGTTGGGTGGAACGTTGCAGCGATGTAGCTGGTTGCGGGACAAGTTCATCATAAGATAAGTATTCTTGTGTTCAATCTCTGCAATCATATTTGATATTTAATGAATTATGATGAACATGTTGAATGCCTGAATGTATGTTTTTCTTCCGATGTATGCTGAATAATTATGCATCTCTGCATGTTTTACTTCAAAGCATTTCAGTTTTTATGTATGTACATGTTCATGGGGCTACTTGCCCGAATAGTTAATGGAATGGTAGCGTCCTCTTCGCTGGTCAGAGGGTCAGGGACGTTACAGTGTGGTATCAGAGCACATGTTGCAGCATGGGCCTCAATGGGCCGTGAAGAAGCAGTGACAGAGGCAGGTTTCCCTCTGCCCAGCAAAAGAAATGAGAAAATCAGAGAAAATGACAGGAAATTTTCAAAAAAAAATTAAGTGTGAAAATTATCGGATGGCTTACGCTGAAGCCCATCCGATACGTCGGATGACTTAGCTGGAAGCTCATCCGATACACCAGAGAACCTAGGTGGAAGTCCACCCGACAAGGAACAGGCGGAAAGAAAATTTCAAAAATTGTCAAAGTCAAAAATTTGTCGGTGGTCTCGGCTAAGAGGAGCCAACAGTCTCGGCTGGGTTGAGCCGAGACACAGCCGATAAGGAATCCAGGAGAAAAAATTTGAAGTATCGGAAACATTGGAAGGCATTAGCTGAAGTCAGTCAATAAGCCGTCTCAATTAGTCGGAAGGACGTCCACTGACGTCGGAGGAGAAAATGTGAAGGGAGTCGAAGCTCTCAGCTAGGAGGAGCCGAAGCTCTCAGCTAGGAGGACCTGAAGATCTCAGCCAGGCGGAGCCAAGGTGTCGGCAAGGCTCGCTGGAAGGGAGCCGACATGGCGGCAGAAAGGAGAAGAAGAAGATAAAAATAAAATTTTCTGAAATTTTTCTAAGTCCAGGAAATATCGGAAAAGTTTTCCGATGTCTCTCAGGAGAAGATCTCCAAGGCATCTCGGAAGACGTTCGCTGAAGTGGAACCGAGGTGTCGGCAAGGCTCACTTGAAGGAATCCGAAGCGTCGAAAAAGGATAGATGATCGAGCAGCCGATGCGGCGGCGGAAGAAAGAGGAAGATAAGAAGAAAAATTTGGAAATTTTTCTAAGTACAGGAAATCTCGAAAGAAAATAGAGGATCGGTCTAAAATGTCGGAAGAAAATAGAGGATTGATCAGTCGATGTGTGTCGGAAGCTAGAGGAAGATCAGTCCGAAACGTCGAAAGAAAATAGAGGATCGGTCAGTCGATGTGTATCGGAAGCTAGAGGATGATCAATCCGAAACGTTGGAAAAAAATAGAGGATTGGTTAGTCGATGTGCATCGGAAGGCAGAGGAAGAATGATCCGATGTGCATCGGAAGACAGATGAAGATCGGTCCACCGAGGTATTGGAAGCGTTGTCAACTAGTGATCCGATACATCGGATGGCTAGTTGGGAAGAGATCCGATGTGACAAAAAAAAATTGAGTTTTCAGTGGGATTTTTCAACAGATTTCAGCAGTTTTTCAGTGGATTTTTAGGGCAAGCCCCCTTGAACCTCGTTGTCCCCCTTAAACAGTCGTTATTTGAGGAATAAAATTCTGTGTTTTGGGAAAAGTTGTCATTTTATGATTTTTCCAAGAGAAGGTAAGTAATTCTTATTTGTATAAAGTTATGCAGCTAACAGTTGTGTTACTAACACGTTTGCAGAATCGTAGACACCTTCAAGGGTAGTATTCCAAGTAGTGCGGTTTGGAAAAGTAAGTTGTGGTTCATCCATGAGAACCCATGACGGATATGATGCTCGGGATTCCTACAAGCGTGCGCGAGATGCCATGGTAGAAAATGTCCGAGTTGGAAATGATGACACAAAGTCTAATGGAAGGAGATTCCAAGAGACACTACTAGATATTGCAGCCACCATGAGAAGCTTGATTAAAGCCCAGGAAGAGAAGCTTCAGTTGAATGCTGCTATGTTGCAGAGTTTGACAAACTTGCAAAGAAAGATAGACTCTAGGCAGGGTATAGTAAAACCAGAAGGCAGTAAGAGCAGTACCAGGAGAAGAAGAAGGAATTCTAGTAGATCATCTGACTCTGAAGAATCCAGCGGGGATTCGAGCTCTTCTGCTCGTAAGGGAAAAAGAAAGAAGCACCATAGAGATCACTCTCGGGATGAATTTAAGAAGGCTAAACCTCCTACATTTGACGGTGAGGTACATACTGGACAAGAGGCTGAAGCTTGGCTTCTTGGGATAAAGAAGTACTTCCAAGTTCAAGATTATTCGAGAAACATGAAGGCAAGAGCTGCCATATTCAATCTGAATGGAAGAGCATCCATTTGGTGGGAATACTTCAAGCAAGTAAATAGGATCAGTGAAAGGAGACTTAAGTGGAAACAGGTCAAGAAGTATTTCAAGCAGAAATACCTCTCTGATAGGTATTATGATGGCAAGATAAAGGAGTTCCATGAGCTGATTTTAGGACAGCAGACCATGGAAAAGTATGCAAATAAGTTCTTGGAATTGTTGAGGTATGTCAGGTATATCAAATATGAGAAGGTGAAGGTCCAGCGTTTTCTGAGTGGATTGCCTCATTCTTACAGAGACAGAATTGAGTTTTATGAACCTAGAACTCTTGAAAAAGAAATAAGGAAGGCTAAGTATTTCTATGAGCAAAGCAAAGGTAAAATTGATTACCATAAGGCATGGAAGGACAAGAAGAATGAGAAGTTTGACCAAAGAAAGAAAGGTTTCAAACCTTCTAACTTCAGGAATCAGTAGAAGCAGTCATCCCAAGCTGCGAGTAAGCCAGTTGGAGCGATAGGAGAAAAGCCTAAACATCCACAACAGAATAGAGGACCACTCCAATGTTGGAAATGTGGAGGACCCCACATGCGCAGAAGTTGTCCACTCGAGAATGAGAGTGCAAGGCCAGCTTATAACATTCAAGAAGCAGAAACAGTGAGTCAAGTAGCAAGAGCGGTCCCTAGGATTTATGCAGCACTAGAGGACCGCCAGGCAGATCACCAGTCAACTGTGGTTGAAGTTGCAGGTAAGATTGTTGAGCAATATGTTTCTATTTTGATTGACCCTAGTTCTACTCATAGTTACATTACCCCTAGAGTAGTGGAGATTTGTGCTTTTAAGAAAGTAAAACATAGAAAATCTTGGTTAGTTCAGCTAGCCACTGGAACTAAGAGAAAGGTTAGTGAACTGGTAGAGAAATGTCCATTGGTCATGAATGGATTGGTCACTTGTGTAGATCTGAATGTTCTACCACTTGGTTCCTATGATATTCTCATTGGAATGGATTGGTTAGAAGCTCATAGGGTAAAGCTTGACTGTTACAATAAGACTTTCGAATGCATGGATGAAGAAGGGAACCCAGTAATGGTAAAAGGTATTCCAAATGTGATTTCAGTAAGGCAGGTTTCACCAATGCAGTTGAAGAAGTTCTGTAGGAAAGGTTGCCAGTTGTATGCAGCTCATATTTTGGAGGCAACAGAGGATGAAACTCCTAGGTTGGAGGACTATCAGGTGTTACAAGAATTCAAGGATGTGTTTCCTGATGAGAGTCCAGGGCTTCCTCCAAAGAGGGACATTGATTTCACAATTGAACTTGTGCCAAGAGCAGCACCAGTGTCCAAGACACCCTACAGGATGAATACGCCAGAGATGCTAGAGTTGAAGATGCAACTGCAAGAGTTGTTGGAAAAGAAGTATATTAGGTCAAGTGTGTCTCCGTGGGGAGCACCAGTTCTATTTGTAAAGAAGAAGGATGGTACACTCAGGTTGTGTACTAATTACAGACAATTGAACAAGGTTACTGTGATGAATTAATATCCTTTGCCTAGGATTGATGACCTCTTTGATCAATTGAGAGGAGCAAAGGTATTTTCCAAGATTGACTTGAGGTCTGGTTACCATCAGGTGAGAATAAAGGATGAATACATTCATAAGACAGCCTTCAGAACAAGGTATGGACACTATGAGTTTGTAGTGGTACCATTTGGTCTCACAAATGCACCCGCTACATTTATGTGCCTTATGAATAGTGTCTTCAGCATGTATTTGGACAAGTTTTCTCTTGTTTTCCTTTATGACATTCTTATTTATTCTAAGAATGAGGAAAAGCATGAAGAGCATTTGAGATTGACATTGCAATTGCTCAAGGAGCATCAATTGTATGCAAAGTTGAGCAAGTGTGACTTCTATAGAGATAGAATTCAGTATTTGGGTCACATTATCTCAGAAGAGGGTATATCTGTGGACCCTAAAAAGATTGAAGCCATTATGAATTGGCCTACTCCAAGAAATATGACAGATGTAAGATCTTTTATGGGACTTACAGGATACTACCGGAGATTCATTGAATGATTCTCCAAAGTTGCACATGCCATCACTTCTTTTCAAAAGAAGGGGATAAAGTTTGAATGGACATCGAGGTGTGAAGAAAGCTTCCAAAAGTTGAAGAATCTTCTCACCAGTGCACCAGTATTGAAAGTTGCAGACCCAGAGAGAGATTTTGTGGTGTGTACCGATGCATGTGGACAAGGGCTTGAAGGAGTCCTTATGCAAGACAACCACATGATATGTTACGAGTCAAGAAAGCTGAAGGAGCATGAGAAGAACTATGCCACTCAATATCTATAGCTTGCATCCATATTACATGCCCTCAAGATGTGGAGGCATTACTTGATGGGTAGAAGATTTGAACTAAGGACAGACCATTGCGGTCTGAAGTATTTGTTTGATCAACATACTCTGAATACTAGTCAAGCGAGATGGCTAGAGTTTTTATGTGAGTTTGATTTTGAAATCAAGCACATAAAGGGAAAAAAGAATGAAGTAGCTAATGCACTCAGCATGAAGGTGCAGGAAATGCATGTGGCATCTCTTAGTATTTTCCAATCATATTTGAGGCAGCAGATTGTTAATCGTACTATTGGAAATTAATTATGTGAGCTGGTTAAAGATAAATTGCAGCAGCAAAGTCTTGAGAAGAGGTATGACAGATATAAATTGGAAGAAGATGGACTTCTTACTTATAAAGGAAGAATTTATATTCCAAATGTAGCAAAGTTGAGGAGAGTTGTTATGGATGAAATCCATCAAGCTCCGTATGCTGGTCACCGAGGATACCAGAAGACAATTGCTACTACCAGAAAATAGTACTTTTGGCCAGGAATGAAAAAGGACATTGCTAAATACGTTTCAAGGTGCATGAAATGTCAGCAGGTAAAGGTTGAGCATCAACACCCAGCAGGTTTGTTGCAGCCTTTGCCAGTTCCAGAATGGAAATGGGAAGTTATTTCCATGGATTTTATTACAGGATTACCGATGACATGGAGACAACATAATTCCATCATGGTTGTGACAGACAAGTTGACAAAGGCAGCACATTTTATACCGGTTAAGTCTACGCATAAGATTGATGACATTGCAAAGATATTCATGAAGGAGATTTTCAAATTGCATGGATTTCCTAAGGCAATAGTCTCTGGCAGAGATGTCAAGTTCACTTCCAATTTTTGAAAGGGGTTGTTTGCAGATTTGGGTACAAAGCTAAACTTCAACACTGCATACCATCCTCAAACAAATGGGCAGACAAAGAGAATTAATCAAGTACTCGAAGACATGCTTCGCATGTATGGGATGGACAAACCAACCAAGTGGGAAGATTACTTACACTTGGTAGAGTTTGCTTATAACAATGGACAGCAGGCATCCTTGGGGATGAGTCCGTATGAAGCTTTGTATGGAAGAAGGTGTAGGACACCAGTGACTTGGGATAATCTACTGAACAGGGTTGTGCTTGGCCCAGAATTGCTCAAGGAGATGGAGCAGGAGGTTGTAAAGATCAGAAAAAATCTGAAAGCAGCACAAGACAGACAAAAAAGCTATGCAGATAAGCATAGGGTGAACAGGGAGTTCAGTGTTGGGGATCATGTTTACGTCAAAGTGAGGGAAAAGAAGAGTTCCTTGAAGCTTGGGAGTTGTGCCAAGCTATAACCAAGATATTGTGGGCCCTTTGAAGTGCTTGAAAGAATAGGACCAGTTGCATATAGAATTGCATTGCTTGCTAGCACTAGAGCTCATAATGTTTTTCATGTTTCTTTGCGTAAGAAATATGTGCATGATCCTAACCATGTGATAAATTGGGATGTGATTCAAGTGGAACCCAAGGGAGAGTTCCAAATCGAGCCAATGCGCATCCTCGATAGGAAGGTCACAATGCTCCAGAACCGAGCCATAAGGCAGGTAAAGGTGCAATGCGAGCACTACGGGCCTGAAGAGGCTACGTGGGAGCTGGAGGATGCCATGCGATTGGCACATCCATTTTTGTTCAATTCTGCGAAACACTGAGGTGGTACCAGTGTAGCATTTTGTTCAATTTTGTAAATCACTGAGGATAGTGCTATTGAAGGGGAAGGGGAATGTAACACCTGCATTTTGACCTCGTTTGCATTGAATGTATATGATGTATATATTGTAATTAATTGTGCTGTGGAGCTAAAGGCAAAAGCCCCACCATCAATTTGGTCATTTTATGTATCGACGATTGAAAATCGTTGTCGATGGTATATCGTGTTATCCGGCACATATTAATTCTGGCATCATGTAATTATGCATTTTAATTAAAATGAACCCCAACCAACTATGTCAATGTAACCATAATGAAAAGGGCATGATTTTCCTAAGGATAAGGAGGGGGAATTATTAAACTTTGGGCCAATGGGGAAAATCCAAGTGTCAGTTGTTAAACCCATTCAGCTATCACCCACCCTTTTTGACTTACTCACCCTTCCCTTGTCTCAATCAGTCAACTACCACATTAAAAAGCTATGATGTTAGTTGGGCAGTTATTGTTGGGCAGTGGTGTGTGGTAGGATTGTCAGTCCTTTCCCACACACACACTCCACCAGTAAACTCTTCCACCCTCACGTGGGCAGGAAGAGAGGGGACGACCTTATTCTAGCATTCTTGCCCATCCTCACGTAGAGACAGTCGTTCCTCTCCTTAGGCACAGGTTTGGCCTTTTACTAATGTAGAGAGCTGGGAGAGCAGCCTCACGGGCACGATTTTTGTTGTGTGTGTGAATTTCGTGGTTGGGGGATTTTGCTGTGTGTATTTATCTTCATTGTGGTCTGACCGTGTGAATTCACCTCCACATGGGTTGTTTTTCCTTCCTCACGCAGCTGAGAAATCGATTGTCGTTGGTTTCCCCACAATTTCGGTAGCTGTGGGTTCATTCATGATTTTGGTTTGGTGTGGGTTCTTATTGAATCATTTTGGCCACGATAGGGCCAAGAATGACTCAAGAATCGAATTTCCTTGTCAGAGCTGCGTATTACCCAAATGGTCACCTCGATTGTTCTGTGGTGTTTGATTTTCTTCCCCAGAGTTGTGAATCGCGTGTTTTGCTATGTGTATGTAGTGGTTGGTCTTTGGACTGTGTTGGAGTGGGAATGAAGACTTGGTATGCTTGATAAACCTGGTGTGTTTTGGATCCTCATAGACAAAGCTAGAGGGATGGCTTTCTTCTCCACAACCCCTAAATAGCACTGGAAGGGAAGTCAGGGCCTGAGGGACTATGTAGCAGAGAAGGGACTGATTCCTTGTGTTGGGTGTGTGTGGGTGTCCTAGAAGTCAGGATAGTTCTAGTGTAGGTTTCGTTAGCTCTTCAATGAGCCCACCAGCTTAGCATTCATCTTTTCCCAGCTCCTTGATGGCCTGATAAACCCAACTGTGTTGGCTTGGCTAATTTGTGTACCTTTGGCTATGTGTGAGCCTGCTTAGTTCCTTATTCCTTGGGGAATCATGCCCAGCTCGAGGGTGGCAATGTTGCTGACAGATTAAGGAGCACACTAGCCTGTGGTTGGGTGGAACGTTGCAGTGACGTAGCTGGTTGCGGGACAAGTTCATCATAAGATAAGTATTCTTGTGTTCAATCTCTGCAATCATATTTGATATTTAATGAATTATGATGAACATGTTGAATTCCTGAATGTATGTTTTGCTTCCGCTGTATGCTAAATAATTATGCATCTCTGCATGTTTTACTTCAAAGCATTTCAGTTTTTATGTATGTACATGTTCATGGGGCTACTTGCACGGATAGTTAATGGAATGGTAGCGTCCTCTTCAACAGTCGGAGGGTCGGGAACATTACACATATCTTTGTTATCCCTCCCATTTTGTTTTAGGTAAGAAACCATAATATTTTATGAGCCATGGTTGACTATCCAAGGCCATACCTATTAGCTTTTATAGCTCGGGAGGTACTTTTGCACTTTTTGCCTGGTTCAAAAGTGAGGAATAATGTAATCTCAATAAAGGTCTTAAGTTACTTTATTAATGTATTTACTAAAATACTTTTGATATGACTTTATGATTTTAAAGTGAGTTGTATTTTATTGAAGTGACTTTCACTTTATAAAGTGGTTGTATGTCATAAAGTGAGTCTTTTTAGTTATTTAGGGAAAAATGACTTTTCGAATTCCAATGTAGTTTTATAAAGTTTACTTAAGTGATTTAAGTGAACTTTATATTAAAACACCACCGTTGATCTTGTGGCTAAGATTAAATACAAGCCATAGAAGATTAAGAATCATCGACAGTTACCCTATGTTGAAGATAAAAAGACATAGAAACTCCATTGTTTTACACACCTTCCAAGAGAGAGGTTGAGAGAGAGGACACGCAGTTAAAGAGAGATTAGAGTGGGCAGCGGAAAGGCTTTTTGCAGTGACAGCAAAAGGTGGGCACGTTTCCCTAGTTGGTGGGAACGATTCCCTAAAAGTGTGTTGCTCTCAAAGTGGGCACGATTCCCAAGATTGTTTCAAACATTTATGTTAGACAGGTCATACAATGAGAGAAGGAGGTCGTACAGCTATACTGTGGCACAGAAATCGAGGTTGTTGAAAGAACGATTTCCAAGGCAATTTGTTGGGCCAAACTACTAGAAACGTTGGGCACTAATTCCAAGGTAAAATATGTTGTAATGTTTTTTGTTGTTAATGAACATTTTTTGGATGCCTGGGGGCACATTTTCCAATGTCACCTACAACACAGAATTTTAGGTGAATGTTTGGCTCATATTTCTAGAAAATATTTGATATGGACTGTGTTTTATGGCTAAAAGTTATTGTTATTGTAACATGTTGAGATTCACTACCAGCTAATGAAAGGACCTCTTGAATGGGCCAAGTTTGAGCAATTGTTATGTGTCTGAAATTATTTACAGTTTGTTGTTCATGAATTTTTTCGCTGCTTTGGGATACTTTATTAACTTCTTAAGGCCTGAAATTTATTCCTAGGTGTATGGTAATATTTTTAAGACTATTTAAGCTTAATATTAGTCATATTAAAGTGTTGGATAAATGTTGTTAATGATTGTGCATGCATGCACACAGTCTGAGATATGATTTGTTATCACTTATTTAACATGGTATCATAGCAACACTCTGATGTTTAGTGGGCAGCAGTGTTGTAGTGGTTTTGGCATATTTATTTTTATTGGATTTTAACATCTTCTTGACAGGTGTTGGGCAAAAAGGGACATCTAGTGGTCTATTGTTTGTTTTGACAATAGAGATGGTTGTTTGCATCACATATGAGGATCGGTTGGATGGTATGTCCAACTACTTGCAGTGGAAAGTCAGAATGAATGTTGTTCTCAAGGAAAGTAGACTATGGACCATGGTTAGCACTGTGGTAACTCCTCCTGAATATGATCCTATTGCTCTGGACATGCATGAAGTAAAAGAGGCCAAAGCACAGAGGATGATTATGGATGGTATAAGGGACCACCTTATCCCACATGTGGTTGAGAAGATTGCTTGTGATATGTGGGTTACACTGAAAGGATTATATGAGGCTAAGAATGAGAACCAAAAGATGGCTCTCAAAGACAAATTGTATGGAACCAAGATGGAGAAGGGTGAGGGTATAGTGTCCCAGGTTAAAGATGAGTTGGATGCACTTGGAGAAGTCATTTCTGATTTTGAGTTGGTGATGATAGCCTTGAAAGGATTCAGCAATGAATGGGAAGTATTTCTGAATTGTGTGGTTGCTCGAGAACACCTTCTAGATTGGAGCATATTATGCGATGATTTCACTCATGAGGAGATACGGTAAGGATCTCAAGGCAGTGGACAGGAGGGTGTTGATGAAGAGAATGTTGATTTTTCTACTAAGAGCAAGAAGAAGTCCAAGAAGGACTCGAGCAAAATCAAATGCTTTGTTTGTGCTTAGTTTTGTCACTGTGCTTCTCAGTGTCCTAAGAAGAAGAAGAAGAAGAAGAGAGATGAGGATCTAACCATGGCAGCTATAGCAGAGGTAGAGGACTTTGCAAGTAAATTTGAGAAGGAATTCTCTTCATTCTTTCTTGTTTCGAGTGTCGATAGAAATGCATTTGTGAAAAACAATAGTTGATTTACTGATAATGGAGCTTCATGTCATATCACTAGATTATACCATATATCATGTGAGATTATTGAGTGAAGTCTTGACCAGATAGCTCAAAGTGAAGTGGGGATGGCACGTGTAGTGCATGGATTTGGGAGGGTCTAATTCCAGTGTTGAATTTAATTATTTATGTTAATTGATGGTTTCGCTATTGGTGGATTGTGTTAGGAGGACGTGTTGCAAGAATTCTTGCGCTATGGCCTACGAGATCCAAACGTGTTGAGAGGGATCTCACGATTAGAAAATTGTTTTTTGTTGTGAAATGTATTTTAAGTTTTTGATCGAAATAATCATGATAAATATCTCATGGACATTAGATGGAGCATGTATCACTTCAGCTGTAAATTGTATTTAAATTTTTAATGATATCTCCTGTGAACTACATGTTGGTATGTGACACAGGTGAGATGAGGAAATTATGTTAGTGGTGCATGCGTTGGCTATTGAAGTTGAAGACACAGAAAATCCAATAATGGCTTGGGTTTTAGAACCCTATGAAATCCCTGCATGTGTGTGTCTCTCCACAGTGTTGTTATACCTAGTAAGAGCATGGGTACTCAAGAGTCTCACATGGGTACTAGTAACCTTTCTACGCTCACACTAAATAGCACTAGAAGAGATGAGTATACCCGAGGGACTGTGTAGGAGAGAAGAGGTTACATCCTTGTGTTGTGTGAGTGGTTATTGTGGGGTCATGCTAGCATGCAGATGAGTGAGTTACCTATGGAGTTCTTGGAGGGAACCACTGGTATGCATAAGAGAAAAGGCCATGTAGGTGTATCATTTTATTAGTGCATGATAATCCCAGCAAAGGTGTTGGCTTGGCAATGATTGTGGTATGCTTGATAAACCCAGTCGGGGAGCTCGCTTAGCATAATGAATGCCTGATAAATCCACTCGACTTACTGGCTTGGCATTGGTTATTGGATGTTGAGGCACAACCAACGTGTTGGCCTAACATTTTTTTATATGCATACAAAGTTTATCTGAGGCTTACAGAAACATGGTTACCTCTCGATGCACACTCTAAAGAGAATTGGAAGAGGTGGGTACACTCGAGGGATTGTATAGCATAGAAGAGGTATTGTGGGTACCAAAGTTCTTTCAAGCCAAAGCATATACGTATGGAGCTTAATGAAGACTCTTGTGCAGATTTGGATTATTTTGCATCTTCTTGTTGATTTAATGTGAATATGAATGTGTACATTGTATATAGTATGGTTCTAAAAATTATATTATGAAATAAACCCCATTAAATCAAATTTGAAATGTCAATTGACTCATTGTTTAAGCATATGTATTGTTGGATGCAAGGACCTTGAAGGCATCTTAAGGATGCAATTGGGCATGTGGTTTTCCTGAAAAAAACTAGTATGAACATCTGAAGGTTGGAAGAGATCCAATGGATGTTGATGTAGAGAAAGAAAGGCATCATGTGAGAGGTTCAAAGCTAAGGGCATTGCAAATGCAGCTAGAATCTAAGGGCAATGCAAATGCCGATGAAAGCAAAGCATGGGACCTTGCTCGGAAAGAAAGAGAACATTGAAGAGGGTGTTATTTTAAGATGTGGGGGTGGTTGTAATACCCCCAATTTGACCCCTATGATGTAATTGATTAAATTATGTAAATAATGTAAATGCTCTAGCACGGATTCCTAGTGGAGCTCAAAGCCAATGCCTGATCAGTGAATGGCTAGGCATGCATGATGCAAGTGTGTTATTGGACTATTTGGTTGGCTTTCAAAAATGTATGCAAAAGCATGTGAATATTAATAATTAAGTGGTCCATGCAAGGTTGTGTAAGGTGCACCAAAGGGGCTATGATTCCACAAGAGAGGAAGGAGGAGAGGGGGTCTAAGGGAGACCAAAGTCAAATGTCATGTGTTTTGATGAGGAAATTACCTACCTTCTTGACTATGAACCCAATCATTGAATGCGGATGGGTGAAGTTGATGGAAAATCACCTCACATAGTTAAAGAATCTAGGGACTAATTGCACCTTGTGGTAGAAGCAATGCCAAACCGTACCTCTTGGAATTCACCCTTCCCATACCTCGTGGAATTCACCCTTCTCGTTCCATTGGATTCATTCATTCATTCATTTGTGGGTTTGTTCATTCTCGCGGGAGGAGAAATCGTTCATCCACCCTTACGCTAGTAGAGAGGCACGATGAATTCTATGGTGTGGGATTAAAGGAGGCATGTAGACTCATGCAAAGGAATGTGATGAGAAGGTAGGCACTAATTCATTAATGCATAAGGCATAGGAAGATGCAATGCTCTGTGATGTTTGTGGATGATTGTGTTAAACTCGAGTTGAATTGGGACAGAGTGATCTCATATTAATGTTTGTGGGGAGCATATTTGAGTTGTTGGCTAAGAAGGCAACCTATAGCTATCCCTTCCCTCTTGTGGAATCATAGCCTGGATCAAGGGTGGCCTCTAAAACTGAAAGAATATAGGTGAGCAAAGTACCTATGGTTGGGTGGAAGAGCGCTATTACATAGTTTGTTTACCTTGGATTTGAGTTTGTTCAACTATGTGTTCTTAGGCATTGAATCAAAGATGGTTCAATGGATGCTTGTGTCCAATCTATGCTTGTGTATCTTGACTGGTGTATGTGGATCAAGGATAATCCCACTAGGTATGTGTAATGGCATATGTTCTTGTTCTCCAAGCCCTATGAGTTCTGTAAGTTCCATGGAGTGTGCATTTGTGCCTTAGTCGCCTTCTCAAACAGCTAAGGGTTAAACAATTGGATCGTTTGCTTGAAGGAATTAGTGAAGTTCTTGAATGCCCATTTTATGGTTCATGAACGCTTAATTTTTTTATGTGGTGCATGGTAAATGAACTAAATTTTATAACTTGAATTGTTCAATGAAATGGTTGGTCATAACAGTAAATAAGTCATATTGTGCATGATGTATTTTGACGTGGTGAAAGTGATGGAAGGATTGTTTTATGCATAAATTGTGCTGGTAAATCGATGGTATGCGTGTTGTGCATGAATAGTTTCAGTTACAGCAGCCTTTGAATTGGGAGAATTATGTAGAGTTCCATGGCCAAAATCGTAGTGCAATTTCCTAAGGCCTATTGGATAAATATCGGTGAAAAATGTCATTGACAGCCTGTTCAGGTTGGTTGCCAACGTGACGAGTCCCGACGTTCCAATGTGTCAACGTCAAGATCAACAGGTTGTTCATGAAGGAGTCATTGTGTTGGTGCCGACACCGAAGGGCTAACAACAGAATCGGGATGCAAAATGGTGAAAGGGTAGACGTAGTGATGTCGATGTTGGGGAGTCGACGCCGAAGTGCCGAAGTCGGCAATTAGGGATCAGGATGGTCAAGTTTATCGTCGGACCCATTCTGACATCTGACTCCCGAAGTTGGAAGGCGATAGCACGGAGAACACATAGATCACAGGTTTGCCAAGGCAAAAGTAGTGACGCCAATGTCGACATCGTAAGGTTTGTTGGATGGTTGTAGTTCCATTGTGCGGACTTTCGAGGTCCAATGTATGGACATCAATATGATCCTATCGGAGGTGTCTCACCGAGGAATAGTTGTGTTTCGACTTCTAACTCGCAACATCAAAGATATCAGATTCAGAAAGTCGTGGTTAATTTGGATGAAAGTCATTTTGTCATGCAGGATTCCAAATTCGATATTGGAACATCGAAGTCGAAAAGTCAGGGAGGTTCTCCAGAAAACCTGTTTTTCACTGCCGATTTCCAACTCCCGACATACAAAACATAGTAGTCGAAGTTAAGAAGTTGGAAGAGATTCTTTGCGACTTTCTATTTCCGATCAGAAAAGGTAAAAAGGGCCCAAGAAAGTTGGGATGGCAGCTTTGGATAGTCAAAAGAGGAATTTACCATTCGAGATCGGTAATTCATTGTCAGAATTGCTAGCATGGTTAATTAAGGAGCCGATTAACTGAGTTTAACAAATGATTAGGAAATCTAGCCCTTGTTTCCACATTGTTGGTATCAGATGAGCAAAATTTGGAAGACCGATTTTGTGCAATGTTCTGTCTAATGTCCAATTTGGTTTAGAGGGACACAATAGAATGGTATCAATGCAAGAAAAATTATCAAAGTGTCCTTCTAAGGAGTTCCCTGTCACCTCAAAAGGACACATTTCATATGGAGTCTTCTTTTCAAGAGCATGAGATGGACTTACATTTCTCAAATAAATTGCACACAACACTGCATCACCCGACAACATCAATTTTACATCCTTGGAAAATATTATTGAGCATGCCATATTCATTATAGTTCTATTCATTATCTATGCCACATCGTTTTGTTGAGGGTTGTAAAGAACTATAGTTTGATGTATAATCCCATGTTGACAAAGATAGTCTTCAAAAGCAATAGAAGTGTATTATTTTCCATCATCAATATAAAGTGTGCCAATATGAGATTGTGTTTGATTTTCTATCCATGCATGAAAAAAATTTAATGCCTGAAATGCTTTAGATTTTGTTTTTAACAACTATACCCAACACAATTTGGTGTAGTCATCAACAAAGATTGTGAGATATTTATTACCATTGGCAAAAGGAATAGGCATGGGGCCACATAAGTCGGAATGAATCAACACTAACTTTCTACATGCTCAGAATTTTTTCTCTTGAAATGGTTGCTTACTATGTTTGCGTAGTATGCATGCATCAAATTTGTTCATCTTCTTAGGAATAGTGGAAAAACTAAAGACGTCATTCTTTCTCAGCAAGCAAATACTTATAGATTAGATGACCATATATAGCATGCCAAAAAAGACTGTATGACAGATTACCTTCTTCATGGTGAAAGAGGTAACCAAAGTTCTGGGCTCTTGTAGATGATCTCTTCAAGTTCAACACTTTTCCATCTTCATATCCGGTCATGATGGCTTAGTTGTCAAAGGACTTCCTGATTTCTACGATTCCATCAAACATGTGGATGGAATGGCCTTGTTGTCAAATCTATACCAAGGACAACAGGCTTCTCTGCATCTTTGGAAGATATAGAACATTTTGCAATAAAAAATCAAGGAATTTAGGCAGTTTGAGCCCAATGGAACCAATTCCCTTTGGTTTGAGGAAATACAATATGTCATCTACGTTGTCCTTCGGTGCTTCAAAACAGTGTTTACTAAATGTCATGTGGGATGTTGCACCAATATCAAGCAACCAAGCATCTTTGTAAGATGAAAAACATGTGATTCCATTTATTCCAATATTACAATGTGCAACATTACAATGAGCAAATTCAAGAGCTTTACCAACCTTTTGGCTCTTACTTTTGTATTTTTTCTTGTGGTTGTCTTTCTTTGATGCAATCTAAAGGACCCAAAACTTATCTGCTTCATGTCCATTCTTCCCACAGCGTTTACACCATAGGTCTGATCTTTTCTTTGATTTGTTTTTGCCCACCTGCCTATGAATTTTTTTCTTCCCTATCCTCTCCTGTTGCTCTCTCCCTTGGAAGAGTCTTTTGACTGGTTCTTTGCTTTTTGAGCAAGCAAAAATGGCCTCTCCAATGATCTCCTTGATCTTCTTTCCAAAAGTTCACTCTGTCTACAGTTTTCTCCACCGAGGTGTCAAAGGTGAGGTCCTTCAAGTTGTCACTAGCTGAAGTGATTCAAGGTAGTGTGAATGTGTAAGGTAGAGAGACTTGACAAAGGAAGCAAGTGGAAGGTCTGGTAGCATGCCAATGGGTTGTATCTTGTGCATGATTGCTTTGATCTTAGATGCAACTATCATAGGATCATTATCTATCACTTCTAAATTGAAAAGCTTCAACATCGACTGAACTACCTCAATTTCAAAATGTGACTAATACAAATCCTTCTATCTTTTCAAGGCATCAAAACAGATGATCATTACCAATGCCACATTTCACTTACTTTTGTAGTGATCATTGCCAATGCCTTCTTGTCTCTAGTATTCCTTGTAGCAAGTTATTTCTCTATTGTTGGTGGCATTAGCATAGATTTCAAGGTCATGCTAGTTTTTGTTTTAATAGTGGTGCCTTCACGTATGCCATGCCACAAATCATTATAAATTAATGTGGCTTTGTTCTTCCTCAACCATCCTAGATAGTTGTCTTTGCCAATGAGTATTGTTCCAACTATGGATGCCAAAGAATGCATCCTCTGCAACTTTTACCTGCAAATAAACAATGCTTTGGAAACAAAAGCAGGTGTAGGTCTATGGTGTTGCCACCTTTTGCAGTACAATAGAATAATGTGCAATTTATTAATGTTCTCAATACACTCACAAGGCCAGAAAATGCAGCGTTTCAAAATTTTAGAAAATGTTGCAATAGACTAGGTTGCAAGAGAGCTTTCACTAGCAATATTTCCACACACAACTCTTCAAAAATTGCAACAGCAACAATCTGCATGATCTCAACTCCAATCTTCAACTCTAAAAACACATCTCCACAATCAATTGTCTTGATGGAGATCTTCACAATTTCAACACAGATAAAAACGCAACTTCAATCAATTATCGACAACCTTCAACCCTTCTATGCAACAAAGAAGAGAGGTTACAGCTCCGAGCTTTCAAAATAGGCGCAACTCCAACGTTCACACTAGGGCACGATAGCACTAGCTCCACAATAACACCAATTTTGACAGGTGTTGTGGAGACCTTGCAGCTCCTCTAGTCTCCATTCTCCACACAAACTTTAGATAGCAAAATCACGGCTCCAGATAGAACACTAGAGAGAGAAATCAATTACGTTGCTCTGAAATAAACACAATAGTCTTCACCGATCACAACACAATAAGTATCAATGCTTCACTCACCAGACTTCAATTGCATACATAATACAATGGCCTCCACACCACAAAACAAGGAGAAACTCAGGTTCTTGTTACACAGCCCAATTTGCAACTTCAATAATCTTTAACCACAAAGATACTACTCCACGATAGTCTTCTAACACATAGATATTGCACAACAAAGAGATATCCCACACACCACGAAGAGAGCTTTCATGCATCAAGTTACAAAATTAGGGTTTTAATAGTTATAATCAATCTCCAAAATTATGAGAGTTGTAGCTCTCAAAAATGCAGTAGTAGAGCAGTATAGAGTACTTCAAGTTGAGAGCACTCTCCAGTTCAAGTCAAGCACATGTATTTCCAACAAAAAAGAGACTCGCACCAATCTATGGTTCATCTAAAGAGAGACCACGTCTCAAGCATTAGGCTTTCATGCTAGATCTTCAAACATGGCTTATTAAAAAGAGAAATGACAAGCAATCTAGAGCAATGACATAAACATTAGAGAAATGTTGGGGTTACTACATGCAAATTGCAAACTAAGAGCAGACACAAATGGCAAAGAAATAAAACACTCTAGCAAAGCAAGGAATAGAAGTTGGAAGGTAGACATGTGGAAAAAATTATCAATGATATAATACCACTGTCAAAATAACTCACCGATTGATTATATTAGAGGCAAAAATTAGTTATGTATACAAGACAAATAATTGTTCGTCGTCCATAGTTGAAGACTACTTATTACCTACGACTTCATATTTACAATAACATAATCATAAGGGTTTTTTTTCTTGCGGAAAAAAGCGTAATTTTATTTCAACCGACAAAGACAAAATTACATTCTATAGATACACATAGATGTGTATTTCAAAAATAGCTAAAGAGCGCAAATGGGTGAGACTCTGAAGGTGTACACCAAAAAGAACCAAAGAAAAGTAGCATTTAAATAGCTAGCATGTTACATCAAAATACATGAGAATATAAAATCAGTTGTCCTCCTGTTTCAGTAAGTTCACTACATTGTTTAGAGAACAATCCACTTCCAAAAAGATAATTAAGTGTTGATAAAATATTTAAATAGCAAATCATAAGTGTATATCAGCCTACAAAAAAGAGTAGAATGCCCATCATTATATAGAAGGTCGATGGTAGTATTCAAGTGTACTACCCTCCCTCGGTTCCTTTACCTTCCAGTGACCCAAGGCCAATTGCACCCCCTCCTTCGAGGCTTTGTCTGCTTGTTGGTTGTTTTCCCTGTAAACATGTATGCATGAAAAAGTAGCATGAGTGTTGATAATCTCTTTAATGGATGATAAAATGTTGTCAAGTCTTAAATTTCTGCAATGTTGTATTTCAACAGTCCAATTGATAGCATTCATCGAATCCCCAAAAACATTTAGAGTTATGCACCCTTTCTCTGCTACAAAGATGAAGAGAGTTTAAAGGCTCAAGAGTTGTGCCAAATTGTTGTTGCCTTCCCCTAGCCCCACTATTAATAATTTGGTCTTCTTTAAAACCAAAAAGGTCACTGTAATTGCTTTACTACAATGAATAGTTATAATCTTCAATCATTGCAATGTCTATTTTTTGTAAGACGGGCATTTAGGGAACCTTTTGGGGAGAGATGTGTAATTGTTACATGTAGACTATGTTAATTGTTGTATCTACTTTTGTTAAGTACTTAAGCATATAAAGAAAGTAGTGCCTTTTCTTTGAATGAAAATTGCATTTTTCTTTGAATTATTATTGTTTTAACCCTTTTTCCTTCTCTTTGAATAAAAAAATGCATTTTTTCATTGAAATCTTGTTTTAGCCATTTTTTCTATCTTAATAAAAAGTGCATTTTTCCTTGAAATTTTATGTTTTAAGACATTTTTCCTCTTTGAATAAAAAATGCATTTTTCCTTGAATACATTTTTTCTATCTTAAAAAAGGGGCATTTTTCCTTGAAATTTTATGTTTTAAGACATTTTTCCTCTTTGAATAAAAAATGCATTTTTCCTTGAATACTTTTGTTTAAGCCAACTCTTCTCATTGAATAAGATATGCATTTTTTCCTTGAATTCTTATGTTTTACCCCTTTTGCCTTCATAAATAAAAACTTTATTTTTTTCTTTGAATTCTTTTGTTTTAGTCTTCATATTTATATTATATGTAGGCCAAGTTAAGTGCTCAAGCATTTTTTCCTTAAATTCGTATGTTTTAGCTTTTTTGTCTTTTTTTAATCAAATGCATTTTTCCTTTCAATTTTTATGTTTTAATCTCTTGTTTGCCCTCTTTGAATAAGAAAATGCATTTTTCTCTGAATTCTAATGTTTTAACCTTGTTCCCTTTTTTTTTTAAGAAATTCTCCATTTCTTTGAATTCTTATTTTTTATTATTTCTCTTTATATCAATTTTCATTTTTTCTTTAATTCTTATGATTTAACCATTTTGCCTCCTCTTTGAAAACATTTTTTTTGGATGATTTCTTATGATTTGCTCTACATTTAAAAATATCTTACTATATGTACAAAGATGCTTTTTTTTTCCTGAATTCTTATGTTTTAGCCTACTTTTAAAAATATTTTACTATATTTATAATGGCATTTTTATAAGACTTCATATTTATACTAATGATATTTTTTAAATTTACTTATGCTAATGATCTTTTTCTTAATTTGTGATATCATTTTATCATGAGATTGATATTTATATTATTTTCTTAATTCATATTTAAATTATTTATACTAATGATATTTTTCATGGGATTGGTATTTAAATTATTTTAGTCTTATTTTTCTTAATTTATATTTAAATTATTTATACTAATGATATTTTAATGATATTTTTCTGAATTTCTGATAGCATTTTATCATGGGATTGATATTTTTATTGTTTATTGTGTAATTTACTTAAAACATAGTGCATAGTCGAATAAAAATTAGAAAATTTCATTAGTTGGTTCTTAATTCTTAAATGTGTGACTTACTTAAAACTTGGTGCATAGCGCAAGCAATGTATTTGAAATTAGAAAATTCCATTAGTTGCAAGCAATGTATTTGAAATTAGAAAATTCCATTAGTTGCAAGCAATGCATTTTGAAATTTTAATATTAAAAAAATAAGTAAAAATAAAAATAAAAATCAGCCATTGTACCAATGTATTTAAAATTATAAAATACTAATAAAAAATCACCAACTGCAACAATGTATTTAAAATTATTACAACATATAAAAACTAATCGATTTAAAATAGAGAGAAAAGAGCAAACAGTAAAAAGATCAAAAAAATTAATATTAAAAAATAAATAAAAATCACCCATTGCACAAAAGTAGTTTAAATTATTAAATATTTTTTTTAAAATCACGAATTGCACCAATGTATTTAATATTATTAAAAGATATAAAAACTAATAGATTTGACATAGAGAGAAAAGAGGAAATAGTAAAAAGATTAAAATAAACTTTAAAGAAATTAAAAATAAATAAAATAAAATAAAGCCATTGCATCAATGTATTTGAAATTAAAATAGGTCCCCCCATCACAAATTTTGGATGCTACCGTGGATAACCTCGATGACAGGTTAAAAGGCCTCTCAATTTAAATAACCACGGCATGAAGAAAATTGCATGCTTCGATTCGATATAATCAGGTTAGGATGGTGGTACATTTTCCATGTCATCTTTAGTCAACTGCTTGAGCATTCATTCATACATTTGGAAAAATATACATGATGTATTTAGAGTGCACATTAACTTCAGTGCATATCTTCAACCAGTCTAATCTAAGTTGCCACTCACTGCATTCTTGAAACGAGCTTTCGATTTTCACTGCATGTCTATTTTTCGGATTTTTGACGAGCAAAATGCGTCCGACTATTTTTCGGACCAACAGTCAAATAAAACAAGTAATTTGTAAAAACATTAAATTATACTGCTATAACTAACGGCTGTATTGATTTCCAAATTACTACCCTAGTGAAGACTATCCCCGACACAACTACTACGTTCAATCGTGTCAAACACCGATGGAAAGGCTTCATAACCATGTATTTTTGTCATGCAAACACAGCAACATTATCACGAGGACCCCAAAGGTAAGAGGCATGCCTCTTTTACTTCTGAAGAATCGAGTAAGCTCAGAAGTCTCTGTAATTAAGCTCGGAAGATTGAAAGCTCAAGAGTTTAACGAATAAGCTTAGAAGATTGTAATTCAGCTCAGAAGATTGTAAGAGGAGAATAGCTCGACGCTGAACCATAAAAGTAGTCGTAAATGGTCAAAGACCCAGATACTGGTCCAACGTGGCGTAAGTAACTATATTTTCGCTATTTCTCGTCATACGAGTAGGTCAAGAATATCTAGATGCTCCCCACTATGGAAAATAAACTTGCCAAATAGATTATCGGTCCCAAAAGATGAAAGTACACGAGATCCAAAAATAGATGCATGAAAAGCAATGAATAGATATCCATTGGAGGCACATCCAGATGACAAATGGTAGAGCTGCCATAGAAGTATATTAGAGATGATAATATTTAAGAACTGTACATGACTCTTTCTAAAAGCCTGTTGTTTTGGGTAATTATCAGACTTTTAGTACAGATGTATAATACCCTTTCAAACAGCTTGTTGTGTGGTGAGAATCTAGCATTTTACAGATGTATAATACCCTTTCAAACAGCTTGTTGTGTGGCAACTTAGATTAGAACTTTCTTCAACACGCGTAGCAATAGCTTTTTCATACTATCAAAAAAATTGTCATCACCTCCTCAATACGCGCAAATTTCAATTAATAATCAATGTACTAATACAACAAATGTTGAGTTCAAATTCGTGGAACAAGATTCAATAAATGATCTCGATGGGGTAAAAGAACCCCATCAGTACCATGTACCAAAACAGCACGAGTATACCAGAATCATCTTTTCCCATAACAATTGACCATGAAGGAATGAAATAACTCAATAAAATTTGAGGTTTTCCCATTAAATACTGAATATTCTTTAACTGCCATCTAGATGCCCACTCCTTGCATCACATTAATTTGAATGCGGTCAAAAAAATAATCTTCCCAAATAAGCGAGATGATTGGTCCCAGAAGATGGAAAACAAGTCTCGAATTCAAGAAGTCCAAGTATAGAATGAATAAATATAGAAAAGCACGAGACAAACCATTGAAGTGGTGTAGACTGATTGGATTAACAAGAAGGCAATGAACAGATATCCAAAATTAATATAAACAGAAAAATATAAATTAAAACATGGAGAACATTATAGTCAGAAAAACTGGAAAAGGCTCCAAACACAACTGCATAAGATGAGCATGTTCTGGTTCCAATTTCACAAAAAGTTTCAGCAGCATCAATAGGAACTTTTTAGGATGTTCACAATGTAGCTTCTGGTGATCCTTACAACAGAAAACTTTATAATTACAGAATTATTTTCAAAGAGAGCCAAAAACAAGACAAATAAATTCGAGTCTGTAAGAGATTGTTAAGATAAGATACCAATGTCCAACGATTCAGGTCAATGAGACTAATGAGTACAATAGTGCCACTACAGAGAATATGAAACATAATGAAAATTTCATCCTACTTCTAGCACATCTGTAAGGAAAATATTCAAAATACAAAACCAAAATCTCAAGCAAGTCTTGGGTAGATCACTGAACAAAAAACAAAAGATCAAATACAAAGCTCGAGGTTATTATGATGCAGGAGTTTCAAATAGCAGTGTTTTGTCGCAACCACAATAACAAGGGCTCTGGTATGATCCTCGACAGTGACACCAGTTCCACATCACCTGTGCTTTGTATATGCAGGTACACATTATGAAACACATGGCTAAGTCTTGTCACAGCTGAGAAGGAGCCTTTTGGAAGCAGAGACAATGTACTCATGTTTTATGTATCTTTGCTTGGATCTGTTGCAGAGAGGTCCCAAAAGTGTGCTGGAGATAGCAGGATTTCATTCCATTTTGATATGATTAATCTGCCCACCCCTTCAAACGTCTTATAGTCTGAATGGAATGTCTTGTCTGTGACTCTACGTTTGCAGATACTTCATTGTTGGCGGCAAATTTTGGCTCTTAGCACACCCCAGCTAGTGAACCAATGTGGAAGGGATGTTTTTTCCTGGTGAGACATTAATTGGCCCAGAAGGCATGCCCTCTCAATTCTAAGAATCTCTTTTATTCTAAAATAAGATCCAAATTCTAATGTTCAATTATAATAGCAAAAAGCATATTATTAAACACCAAAATCATTGGAAAACGAAATGCTACAAACATAAACAAATCAACTTAATTCTGACAGTAGGTATAATTACAGTCAAAAATCCTAGTTCCAATTACTTGTTTACTCTGTCAATTGAAAATGAAGTGCATATAAAAAAACAAATCAACTAGCCTTGATATTAGGTATAATTACAGTCAAAAATCCTAGTTGCAACGGCTTGTTTATTCTGATAAAAGCTTACATGAAGTCAAAGATTACTAGGGAGAGTTATAGTTCCAAAAAGATAATGCATGAAAAGTTCCTGAAACTGACAAAAATATGGGTGTATGGCTACAAACCAGCGTGTATTTGGAAGCATATAAGCAAACAGGGGGAAATGCAACAAAAGTACAAACAAATAATACATGAACAAACTGGATAATTCAAATTACTCTTGTGGTATCTTTAAAATAATCTCGGACTGCACAGGATGCTAGGAAATTACAGTCAACTTCTAAACATTCCTGTAAAACCTACAACAAATCTTCAAGGTAATATTCTTTACCCATCCCATACAGCCAATACAACTTACAATAGATGAAAGAAGTAATCAAAGTACAGAATTCAATGCTCCTCAAAATCAATGAGGCATAGATCGAAATTTTGAAATGTTAAGGGAAACCCCCAAATAGGAGCTTTACAGCAAACCTTACCACCCTGAATTTGAAATACTTCCTTGCAAACACCACTAGCAGTTTGACAGCAAACCTTGCAACCCTTGAATAGATCGACTTTCTTCCTGGTATGCTTCATACAGAAATACCTTAAATCAGTTTCTGTAATATTGGTCAAACTTGGGGATTTTCATCTGTAGCTTTGACTGCAGCAATCCCTGAAAAGCAAAACAAAAATTCTATCATAAACTTCTGAGTTGTTGATGCAGACTTGAAACCTTCTTCACTATCCAGTAAACAAAGAGAGTCAAAACTGAACTTGCAGTGTGAGAAATCAATTTTAGTGAAAAAAACATTAGTTGTGTCAAAAAATAGTAAAATTGAAAAATAAATTGCTACCAGTATAGATCCATCTTATTAACAATGGCTCTACCAAGCGCCGAGAAGGATCAAGTTCTCTTGAGATATCCTTTTTAATTTACAAAAACTTCCAATAAGTATTCTTACTTGGGAGGGAAATGGCCAACTTGCTTAAGTAATTTCAAAATAAGGTAAATATCAATAGAAGAATGAGCTAAGCAACATTAATAATCATATAATCAATTAGTTTTCCAGAAATTGCTTTACCTGTCTTTCTTTAAAAACTAATAACCAATATTAAGAGTAGTTAATGAGGAAGATAATCCATATAAAATTTTAAAATCTAGAGGTTAACCTTGTCTTGGAATGAGCAAGGATGTAAGTGGTTTAAGGCACATGGTTTTAGTGGCACGTGGTTTCTTGCTAGTTGTATTTGCATTTAGAGAACCTTATAAATATGGTTGTAATATTCCATGTCAAAGAAATTTTTAATTTATATATATTAATTAATTATATAAATTTATTTTTTAAATATGATTTAAAAATTGTATTTATTACTATCCTCTTATTTTACATGAATATGTATCAATTTAATAATTATTAAATTCAAACATCCTTCTGCTTGATTCCTATATATTGAGCCTTGAGCTTTCAATATAGAGCAGCTTCTTTGATGATTCCCTGAAAACAGGTAGAGTGTCCACCCAAAACGTTGGTTTCAAACACTCATACCAGTGAGAATTCCTGGAAATGTAAACAATGTCTGGACACCGAAATCATCCATTCCAAGATGATTTATCTTCAAAATATATAATTTATCTTTACTATGTAAGAGGGCTTTGATTTTAATTTTCATAAAGATCAAAGGCCAAATAGAAATCCTGGCTAAAAAAACTGCCTGCGAGTGACATGAATTTCTCCAGCGTCCAGCTTTATGTTCCTGGAGATCTCAAAAATAAATCACCACAACAAAAGATCGGCCATTATATTAAAGGGTTGCATATATATATATATATAATATAAATAATTTATATAATATAATATAATATAAATAATTAATATAATATATATATACATATATAATTTATCTTTCATATGTAAGATCAAAGGCTAAATGGCAATCCTGGCTAAAAATACTGCCTGCAAGAGATATCAAGCTTTATGTATCTGGTTGTCTCTTCTTCAACATCCAGCTTCATGTATCTGGCCGTCTCTTCTATAACATATCTCTACATCTCTGTGATGTTTTATGGACTTGGACGAACCAAGATTCAGCACACTGTTATTAAGTATGCTAACATGCTTGGACAGAGCCGTGACCCGTATTGGGCTGGTTGGACACAGCCGTGACTCCTATTGGGCTGTTAAGCCTCAGCCATGACCTCTATTGGGATGGTTGGACAGGGCCGTGACCCCTATTGGGCTGTTAAGCCTCTACCATGACTTCTATTGGGCCTGGTCGGACAGGGTAAGTACTGGTGGGCTGCAGTTAAAGGATATGAGTAAGAAATCTGATGTTCCTTATAATTTAACCCTTCCTGGTTGAAAGAAGAGATCCTTGGAAGTCTTTAGACAAAATATGAGGAATACAGTGATACTTCCGCCATGTATCAGTTCTATAACACTATGAATCAAATAGAGAAAATGACAGCAGCATGGGCCAGGATTACCAGTTCTATAACACTATGAATCAAATCAGCATTACCGAATCTTTTCGAGCATAAAAATAGAGGGGTCTTTACAGATGAGGAGCTGTCAAATTTGAAGGATCTTGAAGTAGAAGAAAATTTTAGTTGAATTGGAAGAGGAAGAATTGAGCCTTAAAATAACATGAAAATCTTCCAGAAGAACCTTTAATACGATCTGGGAGCTGGAGAATCCCAAAGCAAATAGGGTCACATCTCTCAATGATTTAGCAAGTGCAAGTACACAACATATTCAATCTCTGTTTGAAGAAATAATGCTTCCAATATGGGGTGAATTATGCAGGTTGTTAGATTGTTTCCCAGATTCCTTGATGATGAAATGAATGCAATCATGGAAGCAGAGGTTACATAAGAGGATTTAAAATTGGTAGTAGGGGCATGTAAGAAAGCTAAACGTCCTGGCCTTGATGGCTAGACAGTTGAATTTTACCTTGGTTTTTATAATTTATTAATTTCTTAAAGGAGGAACTACTTAGGGTGATTGAGTCCAAAAGGTCTGGAAGAATTCTGGGATCAATGAACACTACTTTCATTGCTTTAATCTCAAAGATCACTGGAAATAGAATAAAGTATGCCTTGTCCCTTACCATGTAGATGGAGCAATTTGAGTTTTTATTCAATAGGCAAAATTATGATGCAGTAGGTACAGCACAGGAATTATTACATTCCATCAAAGTGGGCAAAACAAATTGAGGTGGTTATGAAAATTGATGTATCCAAGGCCTATGACAGTTAATTGGCTTTTTCAAGATTGGTTGTCGTGCAAACAGGTTTAAATCTTTGATCTATTAATTGGATTACAGAATGTTTAGAAACAACTAACTTCACAGTTTTGATTAATGGCTCAGCATCAGGTTTTTTAGGGCTTCCAAAGGGCTAAGACAGGGCTGTCCCTTGTCTTCCTTCTTATTCTTATTAGTGGCAGAGGGTTCTTAGCAGAGTAATTGCAAAAGGTAGAAGAACAAATTTCAATAGAGGCATTAATATTGCATATTCCATAGGAGTCAGACACTTGTTGTTTGTTGATGACATTATCTTATTCAGAATGTACTAAAAGTTCATTCTAGACTTATCCTGCGCAGCCAGAGGGACAAAAATCAATATGCTTAAATCTGGTATATTGATAAATGGCCTGAGTGCCACTTTTCAAAGCAGGATTGAACAGTTATTTCCTGAGAAAATTTATCCACTAGATAAAGGGGTGAAATATCTAGGCGTCCATCTCAAACCTAATGACTACAAATATGTTGATTGGTGTTTGTTAATCAAGAAGATTGAAGATAGGATCGCATGCTGGTGTCGCAGGTGGTTCTCTTGGGGAGGCAGACCAGTGCTGGTTAAATTTGTCTTAGAAAGCATTCATGTTTATTGGTTACCGATCGCACAATCCAAAAGGAATTTTCGACAAGATTTAAAAGAAAAATGTTTGAATTTTCTCTTGCCAAGAAGAACGGAGAATGGTATTCCACTTGTCAAGTGGTTAAAACAGCCTGACAAAAGGAATCAGGTGGCTGCAGGTTCAAAAAATTGTATGTGTTTGGTAGGGCCCTGGCTGCAAAAATCTTGTCAGTCTTGTTCAACAATGGTCTGTGTAGTGAAGTTATGATAGTCAAGTACCTAATCATGGATTAGACTAGAGAGGAAGTCTGTCAAAGGGGCCAAAATGTATGGAAAGGCTTGGCTAAAGCTTTTGATATCCTGGGCAAATGTAATCCATGGAATGACAGGCAAGGAAACAGACTAATGAATGGAAAAGACCGCTAGATCAGATGAAGTATGCACATTGTAAGTTGCAACAAAAATGCAGGTACAGAGACTTCTGGTTTTAAGTGATTTCAAACTCCTAATGGAATGGGAAAATGAAAGAAACCAAATGAGAAATATGGCATTGGCACCAATTATGGGACAGGGTTTCAGATTTAAGGGGCAATTAGAGGAGATAACGTTGACACATATAGAATATAATTATCAATCGGACCAGTTAACCAAAAGACGCCTCTCTTTGGAGGAATGAGAATTATCGGTGGAGGAACTCAGAGATAACATCCCTTGGGCAGCTGTCAATACTTCCCTTTTTTGAGGTTTTATAGGCACCTTCAAGGAGCTATGTACCGGAGCTATGTAAGGCAGAATAGGAAGTCTGTATATGACTCAGATTGGACATCTTGAGTCTGATTTTAATATTGTCACATTTTTGCTCAAGTTTTTATATGCCATAGGTAAGGGTAAGGATAGTCTGGTAGCATACCTTATCAGGATGATGGCATTCATAGAATCTGAACTGAGCTGAAAAGCTAGTAAAAGTGTATTTTGGTTTCTCATCTAAAATATTAAATATATTGATTTTTCTTGGAATAAAAGATCATTTTGATTTATATTGTAAGTTGAACTTATATACTTATATACAACTTACTCTTACATAAAGTAAATTATATAGATTAGTATTATATTACATATGACTTCACTAATACCATATTATATAAACAAGTTTAATTCTATACTCCAATTAGCCAAAGAGTACCCTGATCAAAGTTCTTAGTGCGAAGCTACTCTCCAACAAACACCCATAATTGACAAATCCGTCGTTTGCAAGAGCAGACTCAGATGGCCCAGACAATCCCTAGGATAGACACCCACAGTGGCTGTACATATAGAGCCACAACCACAAGACCCATCAAGCAAGGGCCTGGGTACTCCATCAAATGTCACTATCATTCCAGTGCACAGATATCTCAACTAATGGAGAGCACAATGATGTTCAAACAGCACAGACATTTCAACTCATGCAAGGTACAATCAAAATGAAGCCATAGATAAAAAGCACAAAAAACTAATTCAATATCTATATCCATCTAGACAGTTATTAACAATCAAGATTAATTACATTATGGTTTGGCTCTCATCTGCAGGTTGAACAACCATCACTTATGGATGTTCATATTTTATGAAATTAACCAAATTTAATCTGTCATTTTTCTATTTAGTGATTTTCATATTACATCGATTAAATCTGGTAAATTCTGTCATTTCTATATTAACCATGCAATACCTGAATCCATCTTATTGTTATCTTCTGGTATATCTTCAGTGGTTGCAGCCATTGCAACAGCTTTAGCTACAGCTTCTCCTGGAGGCGGATGATCAAACTTGCAAGTTGCAGCATACTTGCAAGTTCCGGTTTTCATATAGAATGGGCAGACAGCCTCACCCTGCAAACCATTCCATTCCAAAAATGTAAGGCAAATAGAGAAAAATGATGAAAAATGAAACTTCAAATCAAAATATGCATCTGAGAAAGTTACATACCTCTCGCCTTGGAAAGCCTGCAAGAGTCAATTTTACAGGTGGCTGAGCACGAGCTGTGTCAAGTTCTCCTGGGGGAGGATGGTCAAATTTACAGTTTACACCGTACTTGCAAATCCCAGTTTTCAGATAGAATGGACAAATAGTTTCACCCTGTGAAATAATATGATAGGATAAGCCAAATAGCAACGATAAGAAGGGACTTCGGGAAAAATAATTGCATTTTGTTTCATTAAGATGTCTACCTCTCTCCTTGGAAGGCCTGCAAGAGTCAGCTTCACAGATGGATCAGGTCTATTCAGTGGATGGTGGAACTTGCACGAGGGTCCAAATTTGCATTCACCAGTTTTTATGTAGAACTGAACAATAAAAAGTCATAACTTAGTGGACTATAAAACAGCAAAGAGATTCATTCTAAATGTTACCATTGGTTTGAACATGTTGTGACTGTTAACCTACTTCCAACCAGAAAACACAACATGGCAACACTACAGACAACCAGACATTTTCAAAATAAAATATCCTAACAGACATTAAATTTGAAGGGATACCCAGCATAAATCCATCTTAAACCCAGATCTATCAAGCATGGAGAGGGATCCAATTTCTTGTGGAGTAATTTTTTTTAAATCTTAAATTTTTTAATCATCCAAAAAAAATCACCTCAAAAAATTTGATCCCTCTTGGTGCTTGATAGATCCAGATTTAACAGAGATTTTAAAGTTGTTTCCACGAGCACTAAAATTTGTCGAGGCAAATTTTGATGGGCATTTTGAAGTTGAATAAGTAAACTAACATGACTGGGCATTTTAAACAAGTAATCTAACATTGTTGGGCATTCTGATCAAAGAAGTAGGCTAATATGGAAAGCGACCTAATATGATGCAAGACTTTCTAAATCTCGTGTCAAAAATATGCTGCATCATACAATTCTCAAGATGTTTTAATAGCTGGGTTTAATTTGTAGAGACTTGAAACAGAAGTGACCCCATAAAAAATCAAGAATGTTGACATTGGAAAAACTTAATTCGTTACAGAAGTCAAACATTTTGCAACAAATAACATTTCCTCTTAACAAAGACTATAAATGGCTACCAAAATCGTTGAAATAGATATTGAGTATATAAGTATTAAGAATTGATCACAAATTTCATCTTTCATCCTAAATATTTGTAATACACTCTTCAGATGATTCTAGCCAAAGTCAAATTTCTGTCAATACTCTTGCTTACCTCTCTAGACTAACCATATCCCTCAATCATCAGCCAATGCACACATAAATGTATATATCAACAAGGCAAACACTAAGAAGTACATTACTCACCGTACATTCAGGCTCTCCAGGTCGCTGTGGAGGCATAGGAGCTCCTAAACTATGTTGGGGAAGCATCTGAAAATATTATATGAATAACAGCAAACAGATCAGAAGAATATGCTAGAGAAAAGATGATGAAAATAAAAGAGTATCTTTAGTCAACCACAAATACTCAACTAAAGAGCTTTAAGTCAGCATGATAGATATTGATAAAAATACAAAATGCTCTAACAAAATTACTCTGGAGGATACAAAGAGGCTACAACTTACCCCTGAATAACCAACTAAAGGTTGATCCTGCACCGCAAATGGCATAACAGCTGACGGGGCATTCACCACTGGATCATGAAAGAAGAAAGGTAGTTATGTAATTTAATTACATTAATTATTGCTAGGTTGCTAAAATTGACAATAGGGACATTAACAAAATCCAGCATCCATTTTTCTCTAATCAAGCTATCACTTACATATCCTATCAGAATGATTGTATCGGCAATTTGATCCAAATTTGCAACTACAAAACAGATTAAACCACATCTGGTAAATTCAGCATGTAGGCTTTGTATAAAATATATGCTACTCAACATGTAAAGATTTGTATAAAATATATGCTAGTTTTAAACCAACATTAGAATAATATTAATGCTCCTTTACTCATACATATATATACTGAAATGCAAATAATTAAAGATTTGCCTCCCTGATTTAGTAAAAGAAAAGGTATAATATTGTTGTGGAATTACCTCCCTGTTTTGACATAAAATGGGCAATCAGTTTCACCCTGCAAGATCATAGCATCCATAATTATTAGAGCAAAATAAAATCGAATATTTCTTCCAATATGAAAACACTGACAGCAAGCCCAAACATCTCAATGCAAAACCACAAGTACAGACACAGAAGGAAATGAGGCCAAGTGGCAAACTAAAAACCAAGGAATTACATCAAGCAGAACTCATGAGGGGAATCCAACCCGGGTTCTTTATTGTTGGACCGATCTATAATAGCTATAGAATACAGCACTATGATAAAACCTTTTCTTGTTAGCAACCCAACACATTTAACCCTAGACCAGGAATGCAATGAATGCACTTAGTTAGGGCACTAATGACCATATAACAGTATAACACTGACTTGAGGTGATGTGAACTTAAAGAAAATTAACTTGCAATTATTGATGACAGATTCCATTATCCATACATTAAGCGATAGATTAATGAAAATCCCAACAAATACCTACAGGTCTTATTGGCAATCCCTTGGAATTGTGCATGGTAGCTGGTTTTATATTTAAAGTAGCGACTTTCTTCTCTGTTTTTCCATTGGCAACTCCAGAAATGCCTTGCTCCTCAATTCCTACAGTTATAGCAGAATCCCCATCGACTTTGTGCTCTGATATTTTTAGAGATCCTGCTTTGTCTTTTGGATGATCAAACCTGCATTTGGCACCATACTTGCAAATACCTGTCTTGACAAAAAACTGAGTTCCACAAGAAAAAAATGCTGTAAACCCAACAGTTCAAAAAAGAAGGAAAAAGACTATAATCTGATCAGCAAAAACGCAGCTATAGATCATGAAAGCATGAAAACAATCACTGAATAGCTTACAGCGCACACTTGTTCGCCAGGCCGCTCTGGTAGTAAAACAACATCAGAAGTGGCAGGGTTCACCTACACATAGGCAAAGAACATATAAATTCAAGGACCAACAACATATCATATCAAATGGATTACAAGAAAATGGATGAAAGCACAGATTGAGTTGANGGCAGGTTTCACCTACACATAGGCAAAGAACATATAAATTCAAGGACCAACAACATATCATATCAAATGGATTACAAGAAAATGGATGAAAGCACAGATTGAGTTGAGTACAACCTCACTTCCATCAACATTCTCATCTGATTTTAATGTTGCCAACCTATCTTTTGGATGGTGGAATTTGCATTTTGAACCAAATTTGCAGATTCCAGTTTTCATATAATACTGAATTGAAGAAATACGACAAAAAGTTAAATTACAAAAATATCAAAAGAAACCAAACAACACAAACAAAAGCTAAATTTCCATATTATCAAAAGAAACCAAACAACAGCTAAATCACAACGATATCAGATGGGATGTCAGCTAGAACAAAATACAAAATCCTGACTCAGTTAAACTTACAGGACACTCAGGCTCGCCTGGCCTCTCCGGTGGGGTCTCACTATTTATGGCAGCAGAGGGCACCTAAAGCCACAACAGAAGCAAAATTATAATTCCAGTTGAAGATGATCATGTATTGTAAAACTGAACAGCATCACGACAGAACTCACAGGATTACATATACTAAAACAAAAATTACATCAAACTAACAACCTAATCAGGCATTCTTCAGATTGAACTTTAAAATAAACAGTATATACACAACAGAAACTTAATCCGATGCATATGTTAATTCTAAACAAGCAAAGACAAAGGCCTGACAGACAACATATCAAGAAAAAAAACAGAATAAAAGAGCACTTCCTGGCACAATGGAACTAAAATTTGCAGTTTAGTATGGCTAACATTGCAAGGTGTAGTTTATAACCAGTATGCCAAAAGCATAAACAAGATAAAACATGATCAACAAGAAAACATGAACTAAATATTACATCAAAGAAGAGGAAAGAGGACAGGCAGCAAAAGAGCAATAACAATAACACTATTATTTTGCCTACAATCAAGAATAATATTACAAAAACATCTGAATGTCAAGTGCGAAAAAATAATTAAATAAGGATGGTAGGAGCAACCTATGAGAGAGAACTATGATATTAGGCTCAAGACTTCTAATAATGCATTGTATCAATATCCAAAGCATCTTACATAAAATCATGACAAATGTGATATCCAATATTGGGAATTTGATTTGCTTAAGAAATAAATATGTTTCTTAAAAGCATATTATGCAGCTGATACGAGTGAAACGTGCTAATCTCTCTCTCCAAACCATAAGTTTAAACAATAAGTTTGGAGAAACACAAAATAGAAAAAACAGAATCCTAGAACCTTAATATAAAAGCATATTAACACATACATTTGGTAATCAATTGCCACACACAGTGCATTTTTAGCACACTGCATTAATAAGTTGGACAAACTGGTAGACAAATGCCTAGTTATCTATCATAGACACAGATGAGTAATCAATTATGTTTATCCATATCATCTGCATCTTGACGCTAATAGGATTGGTGTGCACACAAACAATTAAAGGTACTACAATCGAACTGAGAATATAATTGTCATGATTGCACAGAACCTGCCATTTCAGGCATACATGCACACACAAACAGAGATTATATAAACTGTTAAACAGTACATGCCTGTAGCAAACAATCCTCACAATACATTGCCAACTATTTATCATATTCCAAAATAATATATTAATGAGTTGGATAGACAGGTTGATGGCTAGTATTTTAATTTTTTGTCACATGTAGGAAGATGTCAATATTTGCATATTTGCATATTAATGAGTTGGAACAGTCAAATAATATAGTGGGTACAAAAAGAAAGATTTAAGGAGGCCGTTTGCATGGCTATCTCAGCTGTCTATGGTCAATATGTATACATCCCCTTATATTATTCTCCTTTTATGTATAAGTCATGCTACTCCAATTCTTCTGATAATTAGCAGTTCCAGATAAGAGGATCAAGGATTTGGATTTCCACAGAACGAGATAGCGATCAACTTGAGATACATTTCCAGTTCAAAAGCACCAGAGGTTCCAGTCTATCTACCCTTTTTTTAAACTTTTATCATTTCAGAAATATAATCAACAATGTTTCAATGAATAGGTCTTTCTCAATTAATTCAGACTTGCAGGTAAAATCTGCATGGATGTACAGCTGAACTCCAATATTGTCATTTTAGCATTTTTTTTACCATTTGAGCTTTACACCTTTCATGTTTCCTATTGTTATTTTCAGTTACTTATACAGTTGAAGCAGTGTTGCCACTTTTTATATACACAAACACTGCTATTTTGCACCAGCCTATTGTTTAACGGGGACCCATTTCCCCCAAAAAAGCCCCATATTATATACACAAACACTGCTATTTTGCACCAGCCTATTGTTTAACGGGGACCCATTTCCCCCAAAAAAGCCCCATACCCACTGTCCCCATATTTTGGGGACTTGGGGACCCCTAAATTCTTAGCATTTAGGGTCATCTTAGCTTTTACATATAATACATAGGTTTCTAGAAGTTATTCAAGTTCAATTCTTTCCCCATCCCAACATCAAGCACTGTGAAAACAAATGGATAGTAATGGCTTAGATTGGGTACTAAACATTTGAATAAATTCTTATTCAATATCCTTCTTAATTTAAAATATTAATCTAGTCTCTTTACAGAATGCAAGCATTTATATCCAAAAGTGTTTTGTAGTGTTTTTCAACACAGCTGTAAAAATCTGCAGACCTATTGAGAAAGGAATGCCTAAATCAATCATCATAAACATTATATATATATAAAAAATTGTTGTAGAGTTTAACTTAAATTTCCTAAAGCTAAACCACATTTTTCTGATGTTCAAGTACCAGTAATGGAATGTCACTCAGTCCTTCCCTTGTTTGCTTGAGCTTTTTCAGAACTACGAATGTTTATAATGAATTCTAACTTTTTAATGTTAGAATACTGCAGTCCACAACCTTCCGTCCCCTGAAAAGTTGGGGGTGCTCTCTCTCTCTCTGTATATATATATTATTGCAATTATGCTGTTGCTGGCATGCAAACTTAAACCATCCAAGGGAAATAACTCTCTTCTCTCTGAAGCCTATCAATAGATTCCCAAGGGCCCAGTTGATTCTATTTCAAGTACCAGGGCTGGATACCTTAATGCATGCATGCATTCCTGAATTTCATTACAATTTACCTTATAAAATGTTCCCATGCCAACTCAGTCACGCCAATTGATTTTATATGGGGTTTTAAAGGATGAAGAAGATTGTCCCAGAGGCCAATTTGGTCACACAGGTGAATTTTATTTGGGATATCAGGGCAACGTAGCTTCATGCATGGATACACTTCCATGTATTTCATGACAAATTCATTTATATGATTGTCTACACATACAACTCTTTTTCTACTAGCCGTCCAAGGCATCCATCAAAAAGAAGCACAACCCTCTCAATAGGTTGCAAGCCCCAATTGGCTTTATTTGTACCATCAGGGCTTGGTAGCTTAAAGCATGAAGACAGACAATCAGATGTTCTCGACAAGTGTATTTGTGCAGTGCTTAGCCAAGAAGGATGGAATCTTTGACATCTTGCTGTTTACATAGTGCTTGCTGTTTAGGAAGCACTATCTGATTTATTCAGGAATAAAAGTTCTTGACTCCAAAGACTACTTAATTTATGACGTTTTCCCTGCATGATTCTGCTATATTTGAAAATTTGCAGTTGCTGGTGCAACTCAAAACCAAGGCACTTATGAAATGCCCAAAATACTAGAAAAAAGTTTGTATCCCATGATTATTCCCAGCATATAGTTCCCATGAATACTAGAAAAAAGTTTGTATCCCATGATTATTCCCAGCATATAGTTCCATTGACTACTTAGAATTTGAGTAATAATTCTTACCCTGAACCCAAATCCCACAATCCTAAAGGAATTAGAAGCATTCAAATAACATTCTGGGTTATGATAACGTTCACATGCATAAAAAAGGCTAAAACATCAAATTCGCAAAAGACATTGGCAAAAGACACAACTAGGCAAAAAAAGGCTAAAACATCAACAGATTCAACAATTTGGAAAAAAAGGCTAAAACATCAAATCCTAGATAGGGTGACCAGCTGCTTCAGAACTTAGCATTGCAATAAACATATCAGAAAAATATTTAATAGAGTTGATGACACCTATCTGATGCCATTCCAATAAACATTTTTTAGTTTATAATATATTCTCAAATGTCAATTTCTATTTTTATCTGTCCAGCACCTTTCTAACACAATACAAGCAAATAGCACTTATCATAGACTTACAACAAGACATGCACCACAGATCATAGAACTGCATACAACTTACAAGCCATAAAAAAGGAAAGTTGAGAATGGTGAGACAAATATGTATGATTGAAGATATTGCAGATGTGCAACTTTTTTCAATCAGAGATTAAGGGGTTTTGTTAAATAAGGACCTTATTATCAGGGGAGAAGAATGTACTATAATTGTAAGAAAATTGTATATCATTTTATGCTCAAACTTTGTATAAAATTAAGAGAAAACAAGCCACTGTAAGTGCTAAGTGCTAAGTTACAACTCAATACAATTAAATAGCAATACAGAATTGACAGTCACCTCTTTCCAGTTTGGAATACCACCAGCCGGAACCCAAAAGGGATGATCAAACTTGCAGTCAGCTCCAAATTTACAGGTTCTTGTCATCATATAGTGAGTACAATCCTTTTCTCCTGGCCGCTGAGGATAAATGGGCAAATCACTTGAACCGTCCATCCTAGGCCGCTTGGCCAATGCATTCACAGATGAATGAGCTTCATTTTGCCCAAATGTATTATGAGTTCCCAGAAGATTTTGTGAAACTATAAGGAGTAGAGAGAATATAGCATAATAGAAAATAGATAGTGATATATAGAAACATAAATATTAATAAAGAAATTAAATTACATAAAAGGAAGTATGGAAAAGGTCAATAGTTACATATACAATACAAAAAATGCAAGTTACCACAGTAGTATGATGGCCATATACCAACATATATGTATAGCGTCACATCCAGCAAGTTCCAATAGTATAATTGTACCAATGCAACAGAAAAGAAAAAAGAAAATCAGTCAGATAAATATTTAATAACCTATCTTTAAATTATACCACTAATGTAATATGTATATATATTCTCCAGCCCTAAATTACCCTAACCAGTGGAGACTTATTCAGTTTCCAGATATTGTCCAAAACTACAGCCTTAAAACTCCTGTGACAGACTGCATAGTGAAATCGTACTGTAATCTGTTAGATAATTCTACAGAATGCTGCAAAACTTCCAACTTACACCTACGTTTAAGTCTTGAAATATGCATTCATAAGTATAATACTAAAGTGTTTTATGCGCAAATTTGATTTAAAAGTTTTCCAAGGTCTCATCAACATTACTTGTTTAATGTATATCATATATTGGTCTACTATAGTGTAATACAGTTTGACCCATGCACAAGCAATTGTGTTCTCTATTTTTCAAGAACTAAAAGCCTTCCAAAGGCATTAGTAGTATGACGCAGAAAACCTTGACAATAACAGAAGAGTTCTTATCATCCAGAATGATTCCGAATATTACGGAACTAGATTGGAAGTCGCCAGAAAGGATATCATCTGTACTCAATAATCCACGCATAAACAAACAAAATTTGGGTGCCCTTAAAAAATAGAAAATACAACTTAGCCTTAATACCATCATAAGCTATAGGTCTTGTATAATAGATGTCTGAAATAATCTCTCAGACAAAATACTGGTTGACCAGGGTACCAAATAAAATTATGCCAAGTTAGACGAAAGGTAAATCCTGAAGTAAAATTCAGTACAAGATCATTTTAATGAAGAGTACCTTAAAAAATACGGCAAGGCCAATGAAATCTAGACAGGATACTGTTGACATGAATTGTGGTAATGACATAAACCGCAACTTAAATTCTACTAAATTGACAGACTTGTCAAACTAACTCATGTGACAATATATTGACCATCTATAGAGGCCTACATCTAATTTCATTTCAAGATGTTCAAACCACCAAGCAAATTACAAACTGCAAAAAGAAAAGTTTGTGACTAAAGAGATATGGCAACAATAAATTGGCAATAATTGTTAGATGCTCTATCAATCATATATAATCATATCATATAGTGCCTCAACCTATACTATGAACAGCAATCAAACCCATATTATTGTGTGGATACACACCCATTACTTATCATTCATACACGATACTAGCATAGTGTACTAATTTTAAGGATTGCATAAGCATTATTATTTATATTCTTTGCCAAGAGAACCCACACCAGAGTTCCAATAATCAAAAAACACAGACCCCAATGGATCATGGATATTTGTCAACATCTAGATTATAAACAGGATCCGCTGTCATAAGACTATTTATTATCATCTGTTCCTCTAAGCTTGTTAGAGGACTGTTCATTATCAGGCAACCTTCAGTGACACTGTAACATTCCAATTATTAAGAATGCAAGCCAAGTAACCTTATAACAGACTTCAATATCAAGCAACCTTGAGATACACTGTACGGTGTACCATTCCAACTACTAGAATGCAAGGCAAGTAGCCTTGGTATCACCCTGTTTTTAACTGTGGCCATTCTGTACCATGTAGAAATGGAGATGCAAATGAAATATAATAATTTGGCAAGCAATTTAATTTCATTTCATCAGCAAACCTCTAGAAAGTCGTAAGGACTGGTATCTACTATCAACAACCAACAGATAAGATAATCTCTCAGTAGCAGGGGTAGCCATACCTGAGATTAGGGTATGCATACCCATACAGGGCGTTGAAAAACCATATGTATGTAGGAATTTTAAAACTTTTGCAGCATATATCAGACATACGCATACATATAAATAAGTATGGGTCACTAAAGGTAAGACAATCACAAAGAGAACACAAGATTACCGTGGGAAACCCTCTTGGAGTATAAAACCCAACCAAAACTTCTCTTGATATTCTTCAACAAAGCACAATACCAGTACAAAACTTCTTGAATAACAAACTTGAACTTAGAGTGCTGAAACAATACCTCTGTTTCAGCACTTACAAACTTTCATTAACAGCTGATAACACACTTCCAGTAACAGCCTGATAATGACCCCAAAGTTGACTGTCATAACCTCTTACTGTAGCAGACTTATGATAGTTGCTGTAGCAGCCTTATCTTCATTACTGTAGCAACCTCATATCAATTACCGTAGCAGCCTCATCACCCCTGTTTTAGCACCTCTTGCAGCAGAATAGTAGGAGTACTAGTCATAATAACAGCAAGAGAATACAAGGTAGAATTCACCAAGCAAGCAGGAGACTTCACCAAAATTTTGTCCAAATGGTGAGGGGCAGCCTCCTTTTACACTTGGGCTTGGCTGCCCTAAGATGCCCTCCTAGGGACCGCCCTAAGCAGGCCTCTAAGCAGCACTTGACACTTGGCATGAGTTTGACACATGGCTTATGTTGACACTTGGCATAAGCTTTTGACACTTGTCATGAGGTATTGACGCATGGCATGATCTATTGACACTTGTCATGAGGTACTGACAATTGTCATCAAAAACTTTTTATGTACATAGTTTAATAAAATCAAAAAAATAGCTTCCAAATCTATATAATTGAACACTCCCTCTGAGCAATTAAGTTTTTTTATCCAAATAAACCTGTTACATCAACTTGTCTTTACTTGGATATTGACTTGTTGATTCATCAAAAGAAGTTTTATAATCTGGAATTAGTAGCACCTCTGGTGGGCACACTGTTATCATTATAGGATTTTTACTCACTTAGTTCAACAATAACTGTTTGTGGAATTCACCAAGAACTGTCTTACTCAGTGCCAATCCTTTTTCACACTGGACAAGTAACCTTAGAGCCAATCCTTTTTCACACTGGATAATAATACAATAGCCCACATCCTACCTATAAATGATTTGCCCTGCTACTGTCACAAGAGCTCCTTGCACCCTCTTACGAGGGACCAGCCCAAGGTTGTCTCTGGAGGACTCAAACTTCACCTTTGACAAAGGTTTGGTTAACATCTGTGACCTATTCATTTGTAGCCACATAAAAAAGCTTCACTGCTCCTGTTTCTACCATATCACGAATAAAATGATACTTGATTCCAATATGTTTTGATTTGTCATGAAACATCGGGTTCACTGACAATTTTATGCAACTTGGACTGTCACAGTAGATACTAGTAGCATCTAGCTCAAGATTAAATAATCCTAAAAGCAATTTCCGTATCCATACAGCTTCAGTCACTACATGCTAAACATGTTGCCATATATTCTGCCTCAGTCGTACCGAGCGCAACAATAGTTTGCTTCCCACTCAACCATGAGATCATTCTTGATCCCAGACTAAAACAGCAGCCTGATGCACTCTTTTGATTTGTGACATTACCAGACCAATCTGAATCAGAGTATGATGCAGATTGTGAGTTGAAATTGCAAGCTCATCAGAAAATTATCAATTCTTATATACCAAGTCTTGGGTGTTTGCTTCAAGCCATACAAGGCTTTCTTTAACTTGCACACGTGTATGTCTATCATGTGTCTCAAATCCTTGCGGTTGCTCCACATACACTTCCTCTTCTATCACACCATTTTGAAAAACAGTTTTTACATCAATCTAATGTAATTTCCATCCCATCTTTGCAAGTTTGTAACTATAGCCAAAGTAGCTCTAATGGAAGTGTATCTTGCTACAGGAGCAAACGTTTCTTCGTAGTCTACTCCCTCTTTCTGAGAGAACCCACGAGCAACAAACCTTGCTTTGTATTTCTCAATACTGCCATCTGTAGCATGCTCGACTTTATATAACCAGTAAGATGTTACCACAGATTTTTCTTTTGGTCGCAGAACTATGTTCCAAACATCAGTTTTCATGATTGTTTGATATTTTTCAATCATGGCATCCGGCCACGCCTTCTCAGCAACTTCTTCATGTTAGACACAAGTGCAACATAGTTGGAATAAAATCAAGGTCTCTTGCTTTCATGAAAGTCTTATTTGGGGCACCATACTTTTTTACAACTTGAGCGAGTTCACAAGCCCAAATTAGTTTTCTCTAATATGTAATCACTTATGTGGTTGAATCAACAAGTTTCTAAGGCTCCATCATATCATGATCCTCAAGTACATGCTCTTCTTTTTCTATATCTAATACTATTGGAGCTGCAGGTTCCTCATCATGTATCTCATTGAAATGATTTCCTTTTGATTTGTAGAAAGTTGCATCTTCAACAAAGATTTCAATCTTTTTGTATCCAGGCACATATACTCTGTATGCCTTTGATCTCTCGCTGTATCCAACAAAAATACCCTTCTTACCTCAAGGATCCAACTTTGTTCTTTTGTACTTGGGAATATCCTTAGATGACTAACATCTGGAACTTCAGCTGAAAACACTTCTTCTGGAGTTTTATTTTTAAGTACTCTATAAGTGTTTCTATTCTAAACATATACAGCACTTCGTCATCAACAAAAGCTACTTGGAATATTTTTTCTTCCAATCCATAAATAGATAGAATCTTCTTTTGCAGACCAAGTACATATAAAACATTTTCCATTTTCAAATGTTTTCCTGAATCTAAGCTGTAAAATGCATTCCCAATGACTTTAATAGGATAGGAAGAGTTATCAGGATTCAGCTAATCTTACTAGATGAGGAGAATCTTTTGTCGTCAGACTTGAAAGAGAGTCTTTAAAACCAGTCATGTGCCTAGAGGCACCACTATCCACCAGCCAAGATTCATCACCATAATTTACTGAATTTGTTACCAACACATACTCTTCATCTGAATCTTCTTCTCTTTCTCTTAAAGGCAGGTTCATCATCTTTAGCAATATGAGCCGATGTCTTTTGTTTTTCCTCCTTTCTTTGACTTCTTTTATGAGACAATAATCTCTAACAAGATGTCTCAATTTTTCACAACAATAGCATTAGAATTTAGAATAGTCTTTCTTACATTTGAGTTTAGAATAGTCTTTCTTATTACCTTTCTTTGGAGGATGACTTTCCTTCTTTTTCTTTCCTTTTCTAAACTGGGCCGCAAGAGCTTGGTCCTCATCATCACTTAGTTTTTCTTCTCTTGCTCCCAATCTTGCTTCTTGGGCACACTCTTCCCATATCCCACTAAACTTTATTAACTTCCTTCTTGAACGGAAACCTCTTATAAAAGTGTCCCATGACTTTCGAAGTCCAATAAGAGTAGTCATTTCTATCTCAGCTTCTTCAACTGAGTCACCGATAGCTACAATCTGTTCATTAATGTTCCTTCTTTCATATAAGCGAGATTGAGCATCAAACATCTCCTTGGGAGTCTTCATGGATGATATACAAGGAATAAGATAACCTTTTACAAAATATGTAATCATTCTTTTTGCTCTTACCAAATTCTTCTTGTAATTGACTTTAGCTTCTTTCAGGTTCTGCAACCTCTTCTTGAACATAATCTAATAAGTCATTTTCTTCTAGCACAAGAGATATTTTGTACTTCCATGCTTTGTAATTATGAAATCCCTGAAGCTTCTCATCAAGCTTAACTCTTGACAACAACTTGTATTTGATTCTGACATCCTTCAAAACTAAAATAATATACCCTCCATCACAAATCTAATAACTCTCTGCAGAAATGGCTTTCTTCAGGGAAGCTCTGGTTGTTGAAAAACAAAATGTATGTAGGAATTTTAAAAAATTTGCGGCATATATAAAACATAAACATATATCTAAATTAGTATGTATCACTAGAGGTAAGACCATCATAGAGAGAACACAAGATTACCCTAGGAAACCCTCTTAAGGTAGAAAACCCAGCCAAAACTTCTCTTGATATTCTTCAACAAAATACAATACCAGTAAAAGACTTCTTGACTAACAAACTTGAACTTGGAGTGCTGAAACAATACCTCTATTTCAGCACTTACAAACTTCATTAATATTTGATAACATACTTACAGAAACAGCCTTATAATGACCCCAAAGTTGATTGTCAACCTCTTACTGTAGCAGACTTGTGATAGTTTCTATAACAGCCTTATCTCCATTCGCTATAGCAACCTTATCTTCATTACTGTAGCAACCTCGTCTCCATTACTGTAGCAGCCTCATCACCTCTATTTCAGCCCATCTCGCAGCAGAACAGATGGAGTACTAGTCATATAATAGCAAGAGAATACAAGTATAACTCAGCCTTATAGCAGCAAGAGACTTCACCAAAATTGTTTGTCCAAATGGTGAGGGGCAACCTCCTTTTATATTTGGGTTTGGTTGTCCTAAGCTACCCCCTAGGATCGCCTAAGCAACCCCTTATGATAGCCCTAAGTAGGCCTCCGAGAGACCACCCTAAGCAGGCCTCTAAGTAGCCCTTGACACTAGGCATGAATTTGACACTAGGCATGAGTTTGACACAATGCTTGGGTTTGACACTTGGCATAACCTTTTGGGACTTGGCATGATCTATTGATACTTGTAATGAGGTATCGACACTTGTCATCAAAAACTTGTTATGTACATAGTCTAATTACATCAAAAAATAGCTTCCAAAGCTATATAATTCAACACAAGGTAGAGGTACAAACATCCAGACCATGTACTTCACCGACATACCCAAAACGTCTATCAACAAACAAGTGACATTGAACATAGAGGGATGAGATACACTGATTTTAGGGAACCAAGGGATGCCTACCAACACCTGAGGACAAGGTACCCCCATTTTGCGGAATCCTGGGGATGCCCAAATGCTTATGACAATGATGTTGCAAATGTAGACAGCCTAGCAGATATGGCTTGAGGAAGCCACAAGAACTATGTTGTTCATAGTTCAACTGTTTTGAATTTTCTAATTCATATTTGGAAATGCCATTAGGCAAATTTTGGATGTAGTATGACAATAGAGATATATCATATCTATTATCAATATCAAATATCAAATATGTAATTATAATTTCCACTTGGTTTATCATATTCAGACTTATGATTCATAATTTTATATGCAGTTTCCACTTTATATCAATGAATTTTGTTTTACTATTTAGATAGTAACTTTAACTTAGTATGTTAAGACTTTATAGTGTGTTACTTATTGAATAATGTGTTACGTATTGATTTGAATTTCATATGCAATATAATTTATAAATATAAAAATGTATGTGTGTATGTGTCTACAATACATCTTACGCACCCAAGAAACCTATTTCAAAAAGTGGCATCCCAATGTGTCCCAATGCCCGCCCTCGAACCCAAGTTTCTTGGCAACTTAGAATAAGATTAAATAAATTTATTAATGTCCAACAAATGACCACAAAATAGTTCAATGGACTAAAGTATACATCCAAGTGTATGATATGGGAGTTCTCCTAGATAATGCTAAAGAGAAGAAAAGAAGGCAAAAGAAAAAGTTACTGCATAAATGAGTCTCTAACTAGCATTAAAACTAACACCAAAAGATAAATAATATAATAGTGCCATGGATGGATTTATACAAAGTGAGAGTGAGAAACCAAAGCTTGAAACAAGTTGACACTAATGCAAAGAGAGAGAGAGAGAAAGCCAAGGATGAGGTCAAGATCTCCATGGCCTAATGACCAATGGCGAAGGGGGTGACTGAGGTACTGTATAACTGTTGGAGCCCTTTGTTTCCCTGATAGGATCTGGTTGTATGATCCTAGGAGGCAATGTTAGGAAGCCATATCTCCTACAATCAAAGGTCAAAGGAAAGAAGCTCCAAATAGAACTATGGCTGCTCATTTGTGATGATATTTCAAATATTAAAAAAGATTGTTGCAACGCCCCTATGATGTCTTAGATGATACATCTTATAATAATACCATCTCTTTGGCTTCTGACTGTAATAGGTGGAACGAATGAAATAATCAAAAGACCAAGCAATACATACTTCCCAATAAGCTAAGTTCTGCAACATGGTATCGGTTTCAGCTATACTCCCAAAACATAGAATATTCTCATCTAACAATTTTCTCTCGAGAACTGCATAAAAATGAAATCATGGAATGATGGAAACAATAGAATATCCATTCATAGCAACTTATAATGGAGCCAATCCAAATACTGTTCAATAAGGGTACAGCCTAAAAACACCTAAATTTATTCTCAATCCCCTACCAAAACAAATTTATTATCAATTCCCCACCAAAACAAGGACCTCTGTCTCACAAAGTGTGAAACAATTTGTATGTTTGCTTCCAAATTCGAAGAAAACAACTACAAAAGTTACATTGGCCCCAGAATGTACCAAAAAATCTCTAGAAGTGTAGAGTAAGGTATGAAACCTTCCCAACTATCATTTGGCACTACAAACTCTGTGACCATGGTAAATGATAACCAACGACTGCAATAAAGTGAGGATAAGTGCTTCAACAAAGATAGTTATAAATGTGATCCATCACTCTTTTTAGATAATTTTAGTTAAGAAAGTGTCAAACAATTTGTATGTTTGCTTCCAAATTCGAAGAAAACAACTACAAAAGTTACATTAGCCCCGGAATGTACAAAAAAAATCTCTAGAAGTGTAGAGTAAGGTATGAAATCTTCCCAACTATCATTTGGCACTACAAACTCTGTAACCATGGTAAATGATGACCAACGACTGCAATAAAGTGAGGATGGCCTGCTTCAACAAAGATAGTTATAAATGTGATCCATCACTCTTTTCAGATTATTTTAGTTAAGAAAGATGAAATTATACCCTATGAAGCCCTTAACCTAGTACAAGTTGTGTTTAAACGCCTACAAAGATCCATCTCCAGCATTAGCACAGCAGTAATGTAACAAGGATGCAATTCTCATTTTCAGCACAAAGTAAAGAGACCATTAAAATTGAAGTGCTAAGGATTGAAATAATCAATTGTCACAATTTATAGAAAGCAGTGATTTCAAGATCACAGAAGGCATCTTAAGATTTGAAAATACATGTTTAAAAAGAACAGGCATTCTTTAAATTCCATTGATGTGAACGATAACAAAAATATATTCTGCTATTGAGGTTCAAACTTCAAACATGCATAAGAGAACCATCCTGCCAGACACATTGATGAGGGAAGTTACTGATTTTCTCTGTAAGACTTTGGAATGTGTTACAACTGTTTTAGGCAGAAACACAATTAGCACTTTAAAGCAATTACAAAGAAAATCAAACATCGGGACACCTGTGATATATAACCTATAAACTCCCCAGATGCAGGTGACATTCATGTGAATCACATGGGCCACCTGTCACAATGGAAACATGGCAACGACACTGGTATCGAAGCGGAGGAAGGAACCTTGGAATTAAATGCCCCAAGTGGCGAGCCGCCAGCCAACCACGAGGGCAGTTGTGAAGTCTAGTCACTACTTCGGTTGTACAGCTGGAGAGTTATTACATGCGCATGTCAGCTCAGAGCTTAATGAAGCCTCCAAAAAGCATTATGGAACCCGTCATCGTCAAGGCTTGTTGCCTGATCCTCTGGCAGTCTTCTCCTCCACCATCCAGGCAGGTGCTCAGAGAGTGAAAATGCCACAACAACGCGGCACTCCGAGGAGAGGTAGCTCTGGTCGGGGCGGAGCCAGGCGGAAAGTTAACAATGGCTATGCATCTCAGATATCCATGCCGGTTAGGTGCATGATCAATGATTGGGAGTCTCGCATAGTCTCTGAACATCTGGCTTCAAGGAGAAATGGTAGATAAATCAACCACTACCAAATGATCAAAAATATGATGGGGATGTTTATGGAAGATTTGACAAATAAATGGAGTGGAGCAAGAGACATGATGCAGAGCATACAGACCTATCTCAACCATGCTGACGAACACTTGAAAAACCTGAAGGAAAATTTCATTTGGCAGCATTATACCATTATCCGCAACGATGAAGGAATAGCTGATGGCAGAAACATGGAGCATCATGGCATGGGTGGGGAGACATTTGCAGCGGCAGAAAGATCCACCGCACCAGTGCAGAAGCACCAAGACAACACCCGACTAGCGACACCGGTGAAACATGTCTGCAAAGCCTCCAACAGTATCATAGCTGCACATCCGCTTCGGAAGCTACAACCTTCCAGCCAGCCGACATGTCATGACGAATATGGGCCCTGGCCCTGGCCCATCCTGGAGGAGACGCCAGAAGCAACGGATGGGAATGCCACATCCTAAACTCTCCACCGCCATTCCTGGTTCTAAACTTCTATCTGTGAGTTTCAGTTTTTCTGGATATCGTTGTTTTACAAATGTTTTATAATCATGTCAGTTTACAGTCTCAATTTTATTCTATGTAATATGTCGGTCCTGGTACATAGCTCTAGGAAGGGCAGTCTATTATTTTTGAAAAATACCCAACAGGAACTATAACTTTTTTTATAGACTGCATGAGTGGCCAAACAATCGCAGGCCCCTGTAGTATGATTCTGGTATTCTGTACTCTGTTTTCCCTCTGTTAATATGAATTACACTGCTGCTTACCAAAAAAAAGATATATAACCTATAAACTTTGTTTTCAAGACAAAATGAGTTAGAGCTCACTGTAGTTTCTCCTTTCCATCAGTCCAAACAATGGACACAGGTAAATGTTTCCTTCATTAAAAGAGTTTAAAGCAATGCAGTCATCTGGGGTAGCTCAAGTGGTTGTGAGGAAAAGTCGTTACCCACACCTGGGTTCAAATCCCATTTTGTGACATGTTTGCTTTTAGTGAGACAATTATTGATCTACATATGATCTACGGTTTACCCTAGGTATCATCTTCAGAATGAGGTAAAGTGCCTGGAAGGTTTCCCCCATGAATAAATAACCAATGGTAATGCAAGCCGAAAGTCAGACCCTCTAACAACTTCAATGTATTCACAGGGAATGCTTCCTAACTAATTAAAAGTGCTCACCAATTAATGCAGGCCTTCTACATGGCAGGAATGGCTTTAGGCATTCAACAATCTTAAATCAACATGCACATTATATGGACTTGGCTATAGAAACATCCTCTTAGGGAGGTGGTTAACCCCTCAATTAAAGAGGTGATTGTTATTCAACTGAATTTTACATTATTTGTAGGTTCACTGGCAAGTTGACTGCTAAAAACTCTCACTGAATCAACATGCACATTATATGGACTTGGCTATAGAAACATCCTCTTAGGGAGGTGGTTAACCCCACAATTAAAGAGGTGATGTGTTATTCAACTGAATTTTACATTATTTGTATGTTTACTGGCAAGTTGACTGCTAAAAACTCTCACTGAATTGATATACCTTGGTTGAAATTTCTTGGTAAAAAACACCAATCCTATATTTATTCGACCTATCCGTGCAGCCATCACAGTAATGCAAATGAAGATATATTGGACATCAAAAATTGCAAACGCCTAAGCCAACAACAGTTTACTGATCATCTATAAATGTCATGGACTAATGGTTGGGTTGCTGTAGATTCTCAGATGCACAGCAGCAAAAACAAACCAGGCATTAAATAAAACAAGATCATTCTTAATTGAAATCAGATACAGCATTAGAAAAAATCCATCAAAATGGGGACATGTGACTGTCTTTTGCAGAAAGGAATAGCTCGGCTTCAAATTTAAATAAAAAATATCATTTTTTTGCAAGGTATTTGAAAAAGTAATTATTTATTTAAATTTGAAACATATCATCAGTAATTAAATAACTGGCTTTCACATTATTTTAAAGGTAAGCGACCATGTAGTCCCGGGCGATGCCCTCTCGATTTGGATATAAATCAGGCTATCTATTTTACTGCTAAAGTATAATCTTTATGCTGAACTAATTTGCACTGCAAGCAAATATGTGCGATTTTAGAAGAATAAACCCATCATCGAACTCATTTTAATCACCATAACTGCTGATTACTATAGCTGCTAACTTATATGTGCATAAAACTAATAATCATTGCAGAATGGCCAATTCAGAAAACCAGCAAGAATCAACAAATTAACTTCAGAAAGAGTTATATTATAAGAAAAAATGGCGCATAGAAACGCATACCTTCTTCATTTGGACGCTTGACACCAGTCACTCCTCCAGACATGGAACCGCGAGGTTCTGCTCCAGGCCACTGTGTCTGCTGTAGAGGAGGAGAAACAAGACCTGTTGAATGCCTACTGGAAAAATAAGCACTCGACGACCCGAAACCCGCTGCATCTCCACTCTTGTAAAGGGCCGTGTCGCTGCCATTCAAAAAGAGTGAGCTGTTCTGACTGGGATAGTACCTGGAGGAATCTACCCTCTGTGTGGCTTCTGAGGGCATGTACCTATCCATGCCAAGTGAGCCAAGGCGGCTCCCAGTTTCGGCAGGATTGCGCTCACTAGGAGCACGGTCCCCGAACATGTAGCGCCCCCCTGGCTTCTCATGCTGCATGGAATTAGACAACTGGTCTCCAGGGAAATACCGAGACTCCCCAGGCGGATCATAGGGCCTAGCTGGAAACATTGGCGGCTCAAGAGCTCTGCTGCCGTTATAACCGAGTACAGGGTTTCCACGAGAAGCCGAACCCATAGACTGGCTAGAGCTGTAAAGCTGGTGCCCCATATATCCAATAACTCCAACACCCAAGTACACTCGTATGCTACGATATACTGCTACAAACTTTCAAACGCTTACACGGATGCAAAAACCTCAGACCCTGACTTCGGCAGCTGTCTAACAAAAAACTAAGTCTATCGTTGTGCACCGAAAGCCAAGATATAGCAGAATCCCTCCTTCGCAGAACATAAAACCAAGGCACCAGCAAATCCCTCAAGAAGAAAGGGAACACCGAAGATCTGCGATCTTAAGAAGACAAGATATACCAGAATCCCTCCTTCGCAGAACAGAAAACCAAGGCACCAGCAAATCCCTCGAGAAGAATGGGACACCAAAGATCTTCGATCTTCAGCTATTTACTGCGACTTTCTTTTTCTTTTCCCTCTTTGGGTTTTCTCACAAACTATCGATCATTCGATCTCGTGGCGTGCACATCATATAAAAATAGTGACAAAACCCTAAATACGAATGACGAAAGAAAGGCCTGCCTATATCTTCTTACCGATGAGCAGTAGCCTATCAGGCGTCGACAAAGCGGAAACCCTAAACCCTTAACCCGAAGATATTTTGTTACCAACCCTAGTTTTCAAAAACAGAAGCGAAAATACTTTTTTCGAAGCGCGCTTTCCGACTTGTAAGGGTTTCACATAAAAGGTGAAACTTATTATCTTTTATTTATTTATATTTAGTGTATCCCTTAATGTCATTTTTAGCTCGATATTTTTTAGTGACATTTTCTTTTGTAAAGGTGGACTAGCACCCAAGGTCAAGGGGAGACCTAAATATTTGATCTTTATCCATTGAACAAAGCCAGAGAAGCCCAAAGTATTAGAAATTTGAAGCATTTTCATATGATCCACATTCCATCCGTAAACCACACTTTTTTCCTTGTTAATCAAGGCTCTAGAAATATAACAGAATTTTTGAAGAATATTATTAAAGGCACGAGCAATATTTAACGAAGCTCCACCAAGGAGAAGAGAATCATCAGCAAAGAGCACATGATTGATGGGCTCCACCCCTCTAGCAGCCTTAATTCTAGGAGTAATACCGACAGCCATTTCAACAGACAACTTTCTGCTTAAAGCTTCAGCCATTAGAATGCAAAGGAAGGGTGACAGAGGACACCCTTAACGCAATCCTCTAGATGCTTGAAAAAATTCTGTAGGTCTACCTTTGATAAGGAGAGCTATCCAAGGTCTGTCTGTACATGTTTTTATCAAACTTACAAACTCCACACTAAAACCAAAGGGGAGTAGAACTTGACAAAGAAAGGAGAGATTGACACGATCAAAAGCATTTTTCATATCTAATTTAATGATCATACATTTCTCTTTCCTTTGGAAGCTGGAATGAATGGCCTCTTGCACTTGGATCACATTGTCTATTAAATACCGACCTTTAACAAATCCCCCCTGCTGAGGAGAGATTAAAGAACCCAGCAAAGGCTTTAATCTGTTAGCTAAAAGTTTAGCCAGGATTTTATAAGAGGCATTGCAAAGAGAGATAGGCCGAAACCTTTCAAAGGATGCAGGATTAACTTCCTTGGGAATTAAGGCTAAGAAAGTAGAATTGGTGCAACCACCAACTTTAGCTTTCCTGAGAAAGGAGGAGATCATGCAAAGCAAATCATATTTTATAACTGGCCAACAAATTATGTAGAAGTGTATTGAAAAACCATCTGGCCCTGGTGCTTTATCTGGTTCCATACCCCAAATAACCTCCACTACATCTTGTTCTATAAAAGGTTTTGTTAGACCTGAATTAGTCTCGGTGAAGGAATGAAAGATAAGAAATCAAGTTTGGCTGCATTGTCTGGAACACCATCCTCAGAAAAAAGATGGTGAAAATGAATGTTAACAGCCTGTAAAAGATCCAGTTGGCCTTTAATTGCTACTCCCTCTCTGGAAAAAATTTATGATATATGATTACGAGAAGTTTTTAATCAGCATTGTTTATGAAAATAGGTTGTATTTTTATCGCTAGCTTGTAACCATAGGCTTCTCGACTTGAGATGCAAGGTTTCTTCTTCATGACGAAAGGACTGAAACGACTTGACTTGTGCAAGCTTCTCCAATGATAAAAGCGATTGAGAAATATATGTTTTCTCCAAGCTGAATTGAATCTCTGCTAACTCTTTCACACTTTCTTTTATGCTGCTAGTTGGAGTCGAGAGAGGTTTTTTTATCCATGCTTTCAAAGCATACTTTGTTCTTTTTAATTTTTGCTCCCAAATGAAGCTTAGAGAGCCATCCATGTAATGTGACCAAACTTCATTGACTATATCCAAAAATCCATCACGCTCAATCCATAATGGATTGAAATGAAACGGAATTGGTCCATAATCTTCTTCTTCTTTCACAAGTAAGGATATGGGATGATGGTCGAAGGAGATCTTAGGAAAATTTTTGGAAGAAATAAGAAAATTCTTATAAAGCAAAGTACTTTGCACCAGAAAGCGATCTAAATGGGCTAAGATGCTATCTAACCCGACCCTGTTATTGGTCCATGTAAATCGGCCTCTCTTTGGCTTATAGTCAAGAAGATCCCACGTATGTAGAATGGACTCAACAAAATCCAACAGGGGGTCTTTACCCAACACGCCTCCTTTTTTTCATTGGGGTCGAAGATGATATTTAAATCCCCTGCCACAATAATGTTTCGAAGGGACTTTGAATTCATAAATTTAGAAAGGGAGAGCCAACACTCCTTCTTCTCGACATGTTTTACAGGAACATACAAATTAAAATGGGCAATAGAAATCTTGCTAACGTAACACTGAAGCTCTGAAATGATCCAATGTTGAGAAGCAAAAGAGGAGAGCAGGGTAAATTTATCCGTCGACCAAATAGTAGCTAAGCCCCCACAGGTGCCCCGAGCACTGATAGGAATACCATTATTCAAGTTCCACTTAGTCTTGCATAGGATTAGTAACGTATCCTTATCAATTTTTGTCTCTTGTAATAATAGGATTTCTGTAGATTCCATTCTCAGAAGATCTTTGACATCTTCTGATTTTTTGGGATTCCCCAATCCCCTACAATTCCATGAAGTAGTTTGCATTATTTACCTGTACCATAAGGGGTTGCTCCACCCTTAAGAGGTATGTTCCTCTTGTTTCTGCCCAAAGTCATCTCAATGGTAGCTTGAGAACCTTGCATTTTCAAACGCTCTGCTTCTTCTTCTCTAATCTCTTTACGAGACTTTCTCCTAGTCTTTTTGGAAGCCTATCAGAGGAGCCAGATGAGTCAACCACCTTTTTCTTAAGGATTTCAGCGTAGGAAGGAGAAGAAGATAATCTTGAAGGGGATTTGTGGATTTCCTGGAGAATTGGAACACCAAGAGATTGACTAGCATGAATATCTATGTTCCCAATATTTTCTTCAATTTCGCTAATAAGCACTTCAGAAGGAAGTATCTCACCTTCTTCGAGAGGATGAGTCTGGCCTTCCAACGAACCCAAGACAACAAATGGATTAGAGGATACTGATTTTCCTGAATCTTGTTTTGAAAAGTTCTTATTCTCACTGGTATTGGCTCTAGTCCCTGGTGGTTCTCTTCCTTTTGAATTGATACCTTGCTTAGAAGGACCAACTTTCTGAATAAGAGTCCATTGCTCAGCTTTTTCAAGTACAGGGGTTTCTTCAGCTTTCTTCTTACAGTTCCTAGCAAAATGGCCATAACCATGACAATGGAGACATTTAAAAGGAAGTTGCTCATAATCAAGTTCCTGAATATGGGACCAATCTGCCGTAGTTAAATCGATCGCTTCAGGCAACCCCATCTCTAAATCAACTTCTACGCACAGGGACTTCACTTAGTGAACCTCTCACATAGCACGTGCGATCGTGGGATATTAAAGAATACCCTTAATTTTGAGAGATATTGACCCAAACTCTTTTTGTTGAAACCCCCTCCCAATACTTAAAACCTCCTCCCCATCCCATTTTTATACCTCAATCCTTATAAACCACCCTACCCAATCCCACCTTAAACCCCTCATCCCCCCAATACCTGCAATATATTGGTTCGATTTTTTATAATTTTAAAACCCACAATATGAACTAACGTGATAGGATATTGGCCAACAAGTGAAGCCCCTGTGCTTCTACGCAAATTCTTGCACACAAGTATTGGTCTTTACTTTCTGCCCTGTCAATGTATTTTCTAATTTGTTTTCGATGGTTTCCAAGGATTCCGAATTCCAACAATGGAGCAGCAGTTGAGGAAGTCGAACCCAAACTGGAACAGCAGAAGGAACATCCTGAGTGGGATCGAAATCAAGGGTCCATTTATTCAAGCAAAGTCCCTAAGGACCCATAAAGTAGGGGCCATTTCGAAAAATGAGGTCTCTCTCTTTGGCAGACTCAAATACAAAGACAAAAAACCACCTGCTGACCAAGTGACTGTGAATTCCTTCAGAAACCAGAGGTCTCCAATTACGCTGTACCCAACCATCAATTGCCTTAGGAGAAGGCCAGAGCCTCGTGAATTGGCCAATTAATCCACATTCAGAAAGATTCAAAGCCGTCCGGTAAGGTCTCTCTGTTGGAAATTCAACAGTTGGAATATCAAATTTCTTCACAAATTGTTGCACTAGAGTGTTGCCCTTCCTCTTACCACTAGAAGCTACCAATCTTTTAAAATCAAGCAATTCTGGAGGAAGGGGGGAGGATCACTACCAGAATCCATGATTCCCAAGTAAGATCCCCAAAGCCCCACTCAGGCTCCAAGAAATCTGCAAAAAACTCCATGACAAGTCTGTTGGATCGAAAAGACTCCAGGATAGAACTCCCAAACGAAAGAAATGCAATAATTTCAAAATAAAAGGCAAATCAAAGAAAGAACCCAAGCAAGGATTGAGTCTCTTAGGAAATCCAGAAGACACCAATGAGTCGAACGAGCAGGCAGAACGGCCAAGAAAATATTCTAGGCTGATCTAGGGCCAACTGCTGTTAATTGAATACCTGCAAAGGACAAACCCTCCCAACCAGAGCTAGACCTTGAATGATCACTGCATCCTAAGAGCTCAAATACTCTCCAACAGCAATCCACCATAATATCTAGACCACCTATCCCTCAAAGACCAGCAAGGCCACTGAAATCAACAGCAAGCCACGATGAAGCGATCTCCATCAAAAGCGGCCAAAACTCCACCAGCATTCAAGATCTCAACTACCACCACGAGAACCAGAGAAACTGCACAATTTTTGAAAAAAGGTTATTGGAGCGAAAAATCACTAAAGGGCCTTTTAACATAAAGCATCAATGAGAATATCCTAAACATAATATATATATATATATAACCCCAGAAGATGAAACACCAAAAGGTTTGTTGGCCCCATTGTAGTTAGTTGATACGTCAATTTCCTAGGGGTATAACTTTTGCATACAATCTCTATTTGGGGCGCTTAGTAACTAGTTGGAAAGGTATGGCCAAGAAATGGGCATTTTGAACGACCTAGACTTCCTTTGGCTACTACATGGGTGCTAGCGTGCTAAAAAACGTCATTTAGGGCCTCAAAACTTCCTCGAAAGATTAAGACCCAAAAAACCATTAAAAACTGCCAAACTATAAAACTATGTTTTGTCTAGTGGACTAGGTGGGTGGATATTGATGTTCCATCAGTTGTTCCAATATGGATGAAGCTTTTGCATCTATCGCTCAACTGCAAGAGTAACGAAGATCTAACTGTCATTGGTAATTCTTTGGGAAGATATATATATATGTATATATATATACAAGGTTGAACCTAAACCCCCTCTCTTTTCATGTGTTAGAATCTACATCAAGCTAGATTTAGAAAAGGGCTTGCTCAAAGCCATTAAAATCTCTATGGATGGATGGAAGCACCTTCAAAAGGTCGAATATGAACAACTCATATTTAAATGCAAGATCTATTACGATTATGGGAAATTTTCCCAAAATTTTGCAAAATCCAAGTTGAAGGAATCTAAACCTAGCCATGAGGATGGTTGGTAGTAGGTCCCCAAAAAGGGCAGAAATCGGCTCCTCTTCCTCCCTTGTATGCGCAAGACAAGTCCACTCCAACTAGGAATAAGTTCCAATTTTTATCTATAGAATAGGGCGACAAGGGCAAATCAGAGAACTTGCTAGATCCAATCATAGCAAATCCACCCCAAATCCCTTGAAGAACGTCGTTGCAACCTATCCTATAAGAAATAGGGAAAGAAGATAATTATGTTTCTCTTTTACCTCTGATTCCCATTGAAGAGATTGATGGAAGGAAAAACAACCTCCCTGTCAAACCAAAAGGTTCAATGACACACTCAAAGTCTAAATCCGTCCAAGAAAAGTTCTTAGAAGAGTATGATGAAGAACAATTGCCAAACAAAAAGAGGAGGAAAACACTAAGGCAACATAGGGAATAAAAAATGGCCAAGGACAAAGCTACTGAAAAGTAAACAATCTTGGACAAGCATGTAAAGGTAGCATCTACAACCAAACCTAGCAAGGGCAAAAAGGAAAAAGGAAGAGACAAGATAGGCTCCATTATAAGTAAAAAATAATGAAAGTTGTCTCCTAGAATTGTGGGGATATGGGAGAGAAGCAAAAGCTTGAATCAATTAAGGATTTGGTGAAGAAACAAAGACCTTCTCTACTTATTTTCTAGGAGATTAAGATGGAGGCTAGGGATGCCTTGAATCATATTCTTCAAGTAGGGAAGCAAATTCAAGGAGTTGTGGTAAGTGTAAGAGGGGCTTCAGAAGGGATTCTCACGTGTTGGGACTAAGAAATGTTCAAGTTTTTCTCAACCCTTGAACATCAAAATTGGCTTATCAACCGGAGGACCTAAGTACGACATAGTAGATCTCGATTTGTAATGTGTATAACACAACTCTATACAATAGTAAAGTGGAATTTTGGAGTACATTGCTTTCTTTACGTGAAGCAATATTCTCTCATAGTAGCATTCTGGTAAGGGATTTCAATGCTACGATCTCCCACTAGGAATTGAGATGTGGTAGCAAGGTTCAGGATCCCTTTAGGGAACATCTTGAGAGTTTTATGGTCGATTGGAACTTAGTAGACATCCCTCCAAAAATAAGGGTTTTTACATGGACCAATAGGCAGATTGGACCTATTCATATTGTTGTTAGGATATATCGGATCATGGTTCATAGCTCCTTTCTTAAATGATATTTTTATTGCAATCAAGCACCATTGCCTCTGCTTCCTCTAATCACAAGCCTATTGCCTTATCCTTTGTCTTACCTGAGCCCCATGGGGCCATCCCTTTAGGCTTCAATCCCCTTTGGATTTTAGAGGAGGAAGTTGTGCAGCTCATTCACTCTTCCTAGGATACCCAAATTCTGGGGTCACCATCCTTTGTTTGAGAAAACAAGCTTATGCATGTCAAGTAGGCTCTCAAGGCATGGGAGAATAATATTTTATAGACTTGGGGCAAAAAGGGAGGGCAAGCAACAACTGCCTTTGGAAATCTCCAGGGTGAAATGGAGAAAGGGGAGATATCAGTTGCAACTCTTCAAAAAGAGAAAAACTCAATGTTAAGATGCTCATGGAGCCTGCAAGTCTCGTCAAACTTTGGTTAAAGGCTAGAGATCACAATATGATACATATTTATGTTAGAACGAAATGAAAGAACATATATAGAACCACATACGGAAATATAATACAGGAAACAAAACGATATAGTAAACTCAAATTCTATTAATTCAATAAAATAGAACAGATTGTAAAAGAAAGCAGCCAGAATAATGGTAGCTTTATCTATGAGAAGAGATGTGGTGATTACACTTGTTCTTCACAAGCTGATTACAAACAGACATTAAAGGGACTTTTTTTATCATAAACATGATGGCCAAAAACCCTAAACATCAAAGAACGTAACCTTAGGAAATGAACCGTAAAAAGGTTTGTGAGCCTCGAAGTGGTTAATTGAGGTGTCAATTTCTTAGGGTCATAACTTTTGCACACGATCTCCATTTAGGGCGCTCGATAGCCCATTAGAAAGGTATAGTCAAGAAGTACACATTTTGACTATGCAAACATACGTTTAACTATGTTTGGATTTCGGTGTCGCCTAAAATCGTCGTTTAGGGCCTCAAAATGACCCTAGAAGTTTTGGACACAAAAATCCATAAAAACTATTAAACTAGAAAATTATTCTTGAGCTCGTGGAATAAGTGGGTGGCCACCGATATTCATCTAGAGAAGTAATTTTCCCTAAAAAATTCCAAACTAGAAAAAATGTTTTGATCCAGTGGAATAGGTAGGTGGCCACTGATATTCATCTAGATTAATCCTCCCCCCTTAAGAAGCAATGGTCTCTATTACGTCAAGTCCCTCATCATATGGCTAATTGTGTGTTGAGTTGAGCTCCTAGAGAGGCATTTGTCGAGGTGAAAATGCTTACTTTATTTTACATCTTGATAGGGTTGTAATTGTTGTTGATGGATGTGTGGGACACGTTCAATAATATTGGTTTCCTTATAAGCCTTGGTCTAAATAGGTGTGGATGATTTCTTTCTAGAGGAGCACCTTGAAGGCGTTGCCTTGCACCATATAGGTACTCGAATAGGCGAAGAAACAATGCCTTTGCATTCTTTATCTTTCCATTGAGTAGAGGGACCCTGAGCAAAGGTTGTGGAGGTCTTTGTGATCTGATGTTCACCTTTAGAGGCAATTGCAGAGGGAGAATTTCCCATTGTGGGAGAATATCTTCATGCACTACTTGGTTGAGGTCAAAGAGATTGTGATAAGTGCAATTATCTCTGGTATATGATAGAGTTGTTCTCCCAACGTGATAATGACACTATAAGGTTGTGACTCATACAGAGCATGGTGCTTCCACGTATATGGTGCTTCTTGTTGGTCCCCATAAAAGATCGACATTGTGGCGAGTGGTTGAATTAGACCAACCCGAGATTATTTTACTTCAGGAAACATTGGGTGAAGGTTTGGAGGTTAAGACTAAGCTTGAAAGTTGGTTTGAGGGTTGGTGTTTTGAAACTTTGGATGTTAGAGGCCGCTCGGGGGGCCTGGCAATTGGTTGAAACTCTAGATGTGTGAAGGTTCTTAGTGTCTGGGGGATGGAATCGGTCCTGGGCATCTCTATTAAAGCTTTGGATCTGGTAGACACTTTTGATGCTATCAATATTTATGGTCCATATCTGAATAGAATTTCGTTCTGGGACTCTATTATCAAACATTCGATGTTTAGGGGGGGAATCTGATTATTGGTGGGGATCTCAATTTCTCTCTGGGTCAGGCAGAGGTATGGGGGCCTCATGCTAGACCTGATATTCTTTCTGAATACTTTACAAGGCTCTTAGTGGATAAAAGTTGGTTGGATGTGGAACCTGTGATGCTCAATCCCACTTGGAAAAACAACAGGTGTGGGGAAGGGAGGATGGCGAAGAGATTGGACAGATTCCTTATCTCTGAAAGAATCGTGGACAATCATCAACTCGTCCATCAATGGGTTGGGTCAGGGGGCCTCTCGGATCATTCTCCAATCTTTTTGGAAATCAAAGATGGGCAACCAAACCGCCTTGCCCTTTAAAGTTTAACAAAACTTGGCTTCAGGATGAAAGTTTTATTGCCCTTATTATTGATGGATGGGATATCCATTGACCGGAGACTGGGATCTTAGATGCTTTCCATTTTGCAACAAATCTTAGGCACCTGAAAGCATTGATTAATCCTTGGGCTTATGAAAAAAGAAAGGCGGATGTTAGAGAATTGTTACAGGTCGAAGCTGAAATTGCTACAATCCTTGAACAAGTGGGTGGTGGTCTTCTGGATTGAGGAGATTTTCATGCTCTAAAAAGGCTAGAGGGCCGGAGGACTTTGCTCCTTCTGGAAAGGGAGGAAACATGGTGACTTAAGAGCAGGGCAACATGGCTTGAAAGTGGGGATGACAACACAAAATCTTTTCATGCTTATGCAAAAGGTAGGAAGGCTGCCAACACTGTCTGGAGACTTGAAAATGAGCACGACAACTTTCTTAACACTTTCGATAGTATGGCCTCTCTGGGGTTTGATCATTTCAAAAATTTGTTCAAGGCACCTACTCAGGCTACTCTTGCTGAAATCATTAGAACTGCGTAGATGTTTCCGGGTTTTGTGGGGCCGGAAGAAAATCTCTCCCTGATGGAGGAGGTGTCGGAGGAGGAATTAAAGAGTGTGCTGCAAAGTTTCTAGAAAGATAGAAGCCCTGGACCGGACGATTGGACGATTGAATTCTTTCTGGAGCTCTTTGACCTGTTGGGTCGGGATCTCTTATAGGTGGTGAATGACACAAGAACCACTGGACAGATTCCCACTTGCTTTAACTCTACTTTCATAGCGCTTATCCCTAAGGTGGACAATCCTCTGTCGCTTAATGATTTCAGACCTATCTCACTCTGTAACTGCATCTATAAGGTGATCTCGAAAGTGATTGCCACCAAATTCAAGCGGGTTCTCTCGGAACATATTTCGAATGAACAATTTGGATTCTTGGAAGGCAGATTGATCCATGAAGCTATTGGGGTGGCCCAGGAGGGTCTCCACAGTATGAAGGTCAAAAATATCAAAGTAGCCATATTCAAAATTGACCTGGCTAAGGCATTCGACAAGGTAAGCTGGCTTTATATTCATTTGTTATTAACACACCTGGGTTTTGATATTGCTTTTATCAGATGGATTATGAGATGTATCACAACTATATATTTTTCGGTTCTGATCAATGGAGCTGCTTCACCTTTCTTCCATGTGGAACGTGGGCTAAGGCAGGGTTGCCCTTTCGCACCACTACTCTTCCTATTGGTGGATGAAGGTCTCAGTCGGGCCATTAAGGAGACGATTAGGTTGGGCAATTTCACTGGGCTGCAACTTGCTGAGAACCTCCACATCTCACATTTGTTGTTTGTAGATGACATCTTGATTTTTTGTTCGGGCTCTATCAGGGATTTATATGCATTGGATGATATACTCAAACTCTTCTCAAAAGCAACTGGCATGGACATTAACGTTGGTAAATCCACGGTCATCCCTTTCCTTTTATCCAGGGAGGAAGAATAGGTCCTTTTGGAACTTTTCCCATTTCATATCGCAAATTTTGAGGAGGGCCTACACTATATGGGTTTATATATAAACCTAATGACTATCGGAAGTAGGATTGGGTCTAGCTTCTGGAGAAACTGGAGAAGCAACTCAAATTGTAGTGTCATCGTTGGTTGTCTAGGGCTGGCAGACTCGTGCTGGTCAAATCTGTTTTAGAGGCTATCCCAGTGTACTAGATGTCATTGGCCTGGATCCCAAAGGGAATAGTTGAAAAGGCCTGTCGCATTTGTTTTTGTTTCCTTTGGAGCGGGAAACATGAAGCCCAGGTGACACCGTGGTTCAGGTGGGAAAAGATTGTTGTTCCAAAAGGATTAGGGGGTTGGGGACTCAAAAACATTTTCCATTTTGCAAAATCTTTGGCTGCAAAAGGCAGCTGGAGAATTATACAGATGGACAATCTTTGGACCTTTGTGATGTTCAAAAAATATATCGAACCACTCTCGTTGGAGGACTGGATTCGAAGACCCGATAAATCTCATGCTGGGGGCTCCATTTTCTGGAAAGCTGTGATAAAATCCTTTGATGTTATTGGTGGTGGGTTGGCCTGGAGTGTCAGAAATGGTAGAAAACTTCACATTGGGGTAGACCCATGGGTTGTGTGTCTCCAACAACATCTTCTCATGGAAAACACTATCTTGGCTCCGAGGAAGGCGGGTTTTTTCTATCTGCATCAGCTTGCGGCTCCCGAATGGTTGGATAGATGGGCTCAATCTTGGATTTGGGTTGGGGATCTGGGGTTTGATGCACTTGTCACCAGGGACTTAGAGAGATATATCAGATCACTCATCAGAGATCATATAATCCTGAGAGATCGGGAGGATGTACTAATTTGGGATTTAGCTCCTGCGAGGAATTATACACCGAAATCAGGTTATATCGTTCTAAGTGGCATGGAGATGAATAGAGCAGTGGCCTGGTGGTGGAAAACACTTTGGAAAATCAAATGCCCACACAAAAACAAACTATTTATGTGGTGTGTTTTGGAGAATAAGGCTCCAACCTGGGACAACTTACAAAAGAGGAGCTTTCATGGTCCGGGTTGGTGTTCTCTGTGTAAAGGGGATTCTGAAATTGTTTTACACCTTTTCCTCCTTTGCCCTTACACCTTGGCGGTCTCGAAGGAATGTTCAAAAAACTTTGGCATAAACTATGTTTGGAGGGGTGACAACATTCTTCATGCATGCGAAGAGTGGAGAAGAATCTGTCCGAATGACTCATTGAAAGCACTACCTCTCCTTGTCATTTGGGGAATCTGGATTTCTCACAACAACTTAATCTTCTCTATAAAATGTTGTACCCCATAGATTACTGCTTCATTGGCTTGTGGGATAATGGAAGCATTCCCACATCATATCAGAGCTAGGAATCAGCGGCAGTCTTTAGAGGTCGTAATCGATAAGACTGCTCCATGGGCATTTTTTGATGGGGCAGCACAAGAAAACCACTGTGGTGGGGGAGCTCTTGTGTACCTACGGGGTGGACATTGCTTTAAGATCGCAATGGGTTTAGGTGAAGGCAGCAATAACTTTTCTAAGCTACTCAGTCTATAATTGTTACTCATTTTTGCAGCAGAGAAAGGGTGCCATACTCTAGTATGTTTTGGTGACTCAATGAATGTCATCAATTGGGTCAAAAACACTCAGGTGTGCAGACACTTGACCTTATTGACTCTTTTGATTCATTTTCTTGTAGCCATGTCTACAGGGAGAATAACAGGGAGGTGGACTTGGCCTCAAAGGAGGGTCTTCTTCTGATGGAAGGACAATGGAAGATTTGGGAGAAACTTGATGATTATGAACAAACATACTATCATCGTCCTTTTATTGAGGGGGTGGCCCTTACTTGATCCTTAGGCAGTGTTGTTTACTTTAGTCCACTTATGGGACTAGTCTGTTCAGAATTATACTGCTATTTATTATGCTTGTCATGTTTGACATTGTATATCAGTTCTACATGCTCGGATCTATATGTTTTTTTTTTCTGATTTGGTACCCTTATGATGTCTTTTTGGTCCTATCTGATTTTTGAGACTTTTGTGTATGCTCGAGATTGTTCTCTCATCCTGATATCTGATGTATATGTATATATTTGGACCCCTGCTGGGTACTTTTTTTTAATACACAGTGATGTGTATCTGAAAAATGTAATTTTGTTACTCGAAAGATGAAATAAAATTATGCTTTTTTTCCAAGGAAAAAAAAACATACTGACAAGCAATTCCTTGTGAAGAGATGTCCCAGAATTCCATATCTATTCAAATGTACCAATGTAGGCTACTAAGATATTTCTGAACCAGGTGTCACTCAACGTGTTTGATACCTAGCTTTGTGCGCAAGATATGAAATTTGTTGGTGTACTTCGACATCGCTTGGTCCCTCTCTTGACACAGAATGGTCCATTTTGTATATTGATCGCCATAGTTTCCCACATGGTAATATTGTTCCCCAATGACATCTATAAAAGAGTCTCAAGTGGTTTCGACCTCGAACATTTGTAATGCCCCAATGGTAAGCCCTGAACATATGTGATTTTGTTATTTGTTACTATGGTGGCACTAGGTGCCTGAACTATTGACTATGGAAATTATTCTTATTATTATATTATTATTTTTCTATAATTAAATAATAGCTCAACATGGACAACAAACATGGTTGGGGTGTCTTGGATTCCACGTGCGAGGGGGTTTGGGGGGGGGGGTTAAGAGTTGTTGTTCTTCCTAACAATACTCTTTGTTTCCTAATTTTGATTTTACTGGACTATGGAGGTCCTATTACACCTAAGTGGCGCTTTGCATACATCCATGCACCCATCCACCAATGCAACCATGCACATACACCCATGCACAATGAACTACGCATCCATGCACTGATGTAACCATGCACATACACCTGTGCACAATGAACTATGCACCCATGCACCCTAATAACTCTAGTGAATTGGAGAAACTCTCAATTAGTTAGAGTTGGTTTGGTGAATTGAAGTTATCCTTAGTTAATCATAGTAATTTTGGATCGATTCAAATTGTCTTCAAGGCATGGGAGTGATTTTAGGGAAATTAAAGTCAGTAGGTGAAATTTGAGTTGTCTATAGTGCATGGGAGTGATTTTGTGTTGAGTCAGTCTTAGTAAATTCGATTTATCCCAAGTGGTTGTGTTTGGGAGTGTTTTTGCAGTGTATTCAGGTCAATCTAAGTGGGTTGGAATTGCTCTTTTGAGAACTTGAATAGGTCAATTAGTGGATTAGAGAAGCTCTCAGTGATTTGGAGTTGCTTCTCCGCAGTATTGAGTCAGTCACTTAGAGGGAATTCAAATGGGTTTTAAGGAATTCAATTTGCTTTTCATTCATTCATTTTTCCATTAGCAAGTTGGTTGGTGAATGTGGGAGCGTTACTCTTCCTTGAGTTTGAATGCCATAGAGAGGATTCAAATGGTATTCTTGCACCTAATATCCAAGCCTTGTTTTGTAGAGAAGGAGATCACATTCACTGCAACTTTGTCTTTCAAGAGAGGGGGACAATCATGTGTAAGAGATCTTATTGTTGGGTTTGTCTTGTGGGAGAGGGGGACAATCCTGAGTAAGAGAAGTTCTAATTGTGCCTCGTCTCTTAGGAGAGGGAGACAATCCTAAACAAGAGAACCTATTGGTTGCACTTTGTCTTGTAGGAAAGGGGGACAATCCTGAGCAAGAGAAGTTATTGTTGTGCCTTGTCTTGTAGGAGAGGGGGGGAATCTTGAGCAATAAAACCTATTGGTTGCGCTTTGTATTGCAGGAGAGAGGGACAATCCTATGCAAGAGAATTATAGTTGTTGCAATTGGTCTTACATGAGAGAGGGACAATCCTGTGATGCAGGCCATATTTTTTATAGCTTTATCTTTCAAGATAGAGTGACGATCATGAGTATTGTCCTTAGAAAATCAAATTAGAGAGAGAGAGTTCCTTAGAATGTGGACCCAAGACCTCAGCTCGGGGGCGACCTACTCAAATAGTTTGGCTTGATAGTGTATAAGTTTGGGATGAACGTTGTCCTGTTGATGCTAGTTGCACCATAAATAAATATAAGTATTCTTGACTATTATTTATTATGTTATTATTGTACATGTGCCCGTGGAGGCTTATATATCTTATTATTTATGTTGCAATTTGAATTCATGTCCATGTACATGTCTGATTTATGATTGTTAGATTAGTAGTTTGTGTTGTGATGTATTATTGCTGCTATTGGAGGTTATTTTGCTTATGTATTATGATCATTCGAAGATATGGTTTTTTGGTAGGCCATATGGAAGTGTAAGGTTGTTCTCGATCTGATCTTCCATGGGGATTATGGTTGTTATTTAATGCATAAAAAATCTGATATAAAGTAGTGTAATAATTTTGATTTTTAAGGCAGTGTAGAATGTGTGATTTTTTTTTTGTAAGTAAGAAGATCTTTATTTTTGTTTATATCGGAACGAGAGAGATACAAACTGACAACAAAACATTACCTGTACCTTCTTCCCATAGTGACCGAGACTGAATCTTAACCCCAAAACCCCATTATAATGTATATCATTGAAAATCTAAGGTAACCAGCAAATCCTTCCCAACTCCTTATCATACTATTCCTTCACGACTACTTGACCAAACTACTATTGACCCACCAAACCAGACCAAAATAACGTAGACAATTTTTTTGGCTAACATGCCATGACATTTTTGACATAACATAACACACTCTACTCAGACCACTTATAACAGAATATACGGGAGATCAGGGATGCGTCTCTAGTGTACATTCTCAGCTGCCGGTGATTGGATTACCAAAGGTGGCGGAACTGGGGGAGCCTGAAAATCGAGCCCCTTCACAAGAATGTCAACTTTTAGATTCAACTGCTACATATCAGAGGTCATGGATGCTCGCTATTGATCCGACTGCCCCACTGCTTCGTTCGCCTCCTTCCTGTCCCAAGTCGACCGCCCAATGAGGTTTTTCATGACCCAAGAAAGAGCCATAGTCCTCTCGTACATGCTTAGTCTTCCTGCGTTGTAACCAGGATCAAGGATCCAGTCTTCTGCCTTCTGACACTCCTCATGGAGCGTTTCTCTATCAAGCTCAGCCCATAGTTGCTTATTTGTCTCGTTAATCCTTTGTTGAATCTCCTTGGGAAGTTTGAGCTCAAACATTTTGGCTTCCCACATAGCCTTCTTTTGGGCCCTTGAGGCATTGCCATACTCATCCTCATGGCTTGACACCCGCTTCCATATGGTCGCTTGCACACCATTGTTGAGACTTTAGGAGATTTCACAACTCCCACATCTATCTTTCTTGTGTTACACAAGACACTGTACACAAGCGTCTTATGTGACTTTTCCCGTCACCCAACATCTCCCTAAATAACATTTTCCTTATCGGGAGCATGATAACAGCAGTACATACCATGATCTTGTGTGATCGATATGTGGTCCAGAGCAAATAAATCCCACATAGGCACCCAGATTTCCCCTTTCTATCATTCATTTATGCATGTATGTTGATCCTTCGAAAAGATGGATTCCTGATAATGGCTTGAAGTAGAGTTAAATATTGCATGCCATTTACGTAAACTTTCCTCTCGGCCACATGCCTAACCACTTTCCCAGTTTGTTATTTGGGCCCACCCGGTGTCCTTCCCTACCTATGTCATTACTACTGCGCATGTCATGGAGTGTGAGAGTTACACAGTTGTCCCAGGATATCGCATCCATCACCTCACCCCAGTCCTTTCCTTTAACATATCTATGGGTATCTGTCCCGAGGTTTTCCAACTTGTCCTCCACCTTATTCCCCTGTCGTCTGACGTGGTTAAAGCGGGCTGCCAACCTCGCACCTAGGACCCCTTTCAGCTTCTCCAGGTTCCCTTCTAACCTCCATGATTGCCCCAACTTGGTGATATGGGTTCCATCACGTAGTTTAGTTTCCATCTGGATCACCACTTGGGAGTCTCCTTCGATAATTATAGGCATCCAATGGTTTTCATTCACCGTTTCCAGTCCCTGCAAGAGATCTTCTATCTCGGTCTTGTTGTTAGTTTCCCAGCCTATGCTCCTGTACCTAAAACCAAACATGCTTTCTCTGCAATCCCGGATGACACAACCATAACCTGCTACTCCTGGATTGCCCTTCAATGTGCCATCAAAGTTGAGCTTGAAAAACCCCTCGGGAGGAGGCTTATAGTTCTCTGCACTTTTCATCACTCGGGTTGATTTTTTCCTAGTATTATCCAACTACAGGGGTCCTCATAGCCCCCAATCCCTCAGAATGGGGACTTCCACCACCGTGGCCTCCTAGTCCAAGCTCTCCCAGGCTTCTGTCCTTATGGTCTCTTGCATTCTGCCTATGATTATATCCCATGTTCTGCTCAGTGAAAGGACTTTCCCTTTAAAGGTCCTAGAATTTCGCTCTTGTCATATTTCCCATTGCACAGAGTGAGGGAAGATCTCCCCTAATCGATTCAAGATGGGATTCTAATAAGGATTGTTGGTCCATTATGTTAGCATCATGTTTGGGTATTTCCTAACCTAGTTAGATCTTTTGAAAATCGATGCCCCTTGATCCCAAATGGTGGACACAAACTTGCAGGCATCCAGGAGGTGGCTACTTGTTTCTTCTTCGAGCTCGCACATGAAACACCGGTTAGGTCCAACCATCCCTCTTTTTTTGAGATTTTCTCATGTTAAAATTTAGTTTCTTATCATGAGCTAGCTGAATACAGTTATTTTGGGCCACAGTTTCTTCTTCCATAATTTTCCCCACTTTTGATCTCTTGGTTGAATGTCGACCCCTGTCAGAATTATAAGCTTCCTTCATTGTAAAGGATCCTTTTTTACCATACCCTCAACAGATCTTGTATTGCCCTAGGTGCATTCTTATGCGCCATTTGTTGAGGGTATTTTCTAGACAGTCAACCTCCTCCCCTGGACCAAGGCGATCCCGCCACTCCCTCTTTTCCCATACTCGAAAGTCTTGATCATCTCCTGGTTTCTTCATATATCTTTGACCTTAGTGACTCCTTGGGAGATACTTTCTTCCAGGATCTGTTGAAAATACCTGCCACGTTTGAGTGGGGGTAATTGTTGCCATGATTGCTCCCATACCCAGGCAGTTTGGTAATTCCTTACTTCCCAGAAGCTATGTTCCTGGACCAATCTCCTCCCCAACCATGTTGTTCACCATATGTGGGATCTAGGAATATCTTCTAAGAACCGTATAAGCTCTCTTTTGTCCCACCCCTCATCATACTTAATGTGCCACATCTTCACCCAAGGTTCCTGAGTGTGGGTTACCCATCTCCACCATAGCTTGGCTCCACTTATCACATTTTCCTATTTCGGGTCCCCGAGGCCTAAAACCCCTCTAGTGTTTAGGGGTACAAACCATTTCCCACTTCACCAAAGCCCACTTCTGCTTCTCATTGGTGCCACTCCATAGTAATTCCCATTGCATGTTCCTTATCTCCTTCAAGATGGCTTTTAGAGCCGCCAAGGTGGAGAATAGATAAGTCATCATTTCCTGAGGACTGACTTCACGATAATTAGTCTAGTAGCTAAATTAAGGGGTCTCAGAGTCGATTTTGTCAACCGCTTTTTCAGACTATCCAACAATTCTATCCAGGATCCTTTTTTGGCAATTGAATTCACTAAAGGGGTTCCTAGGTATTTGGATGGAAGGGAGCTCTCATGGAAGCCCAAGATCCGACATATATTCCATTTTGAAATATGGGGAGTGTTAAAGAAGAAAAATTTGGATTTTTGGCCATTGGTTTCCAACCCCAAAGCTTTGCCAAAGTCAAACATGCACTTTTTGAGCTTCCTTGGTTCTTAAACCAATGGGTAACCCATCAACATTGTATCATCCACAAACTGTTGGTGAGTTTTTTTATTCGCCATCGGGTGAACTCTTAGCCCTTTGAGATCGTTGTTGTCTCTCAAAGCCGCAATTGACCTGACCAAACCTTCTGCCATGAGGATGAAGAGGAAAGGGGATAAGGGATCTACCTGCCTTATCCCCCTCAAGGGTTTAATGAGACCAAAAGGAACCCCATTCACAAGAATGGAGACGAATGTTGAGGATACTAAGCTCATTATCCACTCAATCTACTCTGCGCTAAACCCAAAATCTGTTAGCATACTTCGAATGAATTGCCAATTGATTGTGTCATAGGCATTCTCTATGTCTAGTTTCACCATCATTCTTAGGATTTTCTTTGCTTTCAAAGAGTGAAGCATTTCATGGACCAAAATAATGTCATCTGTTATCTGCTGACCTTCCACAAACCATGGCTACTTAGGGGAGATTAGGCCTGGTAGGAGGGGTTTCAATCTATTCGCAATTACCTTAGTTATGATTTTGTAGATGACATTGCAAAGGCTTATGGGCCTAAATTTATTTGGAGAGTAAACCCCGTTGCTTTTTGGAATGAGAGTAAGAAAGGTTGCATTAAAATCTGGCATAATACTTCTTGAGACCCTGGAGTCCTCAACTATCCTCCACACTTCCATCTTGATTAGATCCCATAAATGATGAAAGAAGTTCACCGTGAATCCATCTGGGCATGGGACTTTGCCTTCTGTCATATGGAAAACTGCTTCATCTACCTTAATAAGAGATATAGGTTTCATCAATATTTCATTTTGCTCGTGAGAAACTAGATACGTGATGAACCTCATGTCCTGCCTTGGGTTTTGACATCATATCCTTGAAATGTTGGTTCAAAGTGGTCTTTATTTCCTCCCTGGTTTCCACCCGAACCCCTCTGTCATTCTTAATTGAGAAAATTTTGTTTTGCATCTTGTTCTACATGAACGAGTGATAGAATAATTTTGTGTTTCTCTCCCCCTCTTTCAACCACCGGTTACTAGGCTTTTGGCGCAGAGAATTTCCTCTTGCCTTTCCCTATCCTATATTTTAGAACAGAGGCTAAGTTCTTCCATATTCAAGTTGGTGGTATACCTTCATTCATCCCCCTTGTTTGTGTAATGTCCCCTTTTTGGAACTTTATTAAAATGCCCAATTTTTCAATTTTTTCACAATTTTGGCTCTTGACTAGTTTTGATGTCTAGACCTCCAAATAGAGCCAAATGCTTCCAAATTTTATCTGAAGGTACATGAATGATAATATAAATTAAATATCATGCTCATGTATGTTTTTTTACCTCCCAATTACTTCTACAAACTTGTTTAATGTTCTGTTCAAAGTAAGAGTCTTTACTAGCAAATTGGGGCTCCAATTCCCCTTGGGTAATTGCCGAAAATGGCTTCACAAATGATCCCAAAGTCACTTGAATTTCTGAAAAAAGGCTGGGTGTGTGTAAGGGAACTTTTCAAAGTCTCATATGCATCATGGTTCAGTTTATACAGTCGGTTATGACTCTTTCCAAAATAACTCCCAAGTCACAATTTCGACCCTTGGGGAAAATGCACCAAATCTTCTCCCAATGCAATAAAAATGAGTAAAATGGCTTCCAATGCTTAAGTACTGAACATGATACTTGAAATACAAATTAATCATAGTCCATCCATCATACATTTATCATATATACATTCCTCCATTCGAAATAATAAGCATTACCATGGCATATATCAAAATGGAGTGGAAATGGTCATTGTTTGCTCATTAAAAGTCATTTTGACATACAACTCTTGGGAATTTCAACTTAAAACTTTTTGAGAATGAATAAAAGAGCATATTGAACTGATTACAATCATAAATGGACAATGAAAGGATCTTCCAATTAGAAATCATCAGCATTACAATGGTTCACAACAAGATAGTGGGGAAATGACACTATTTCTTCATTGTTCAACATTTTTACATGAATTATTTTGGGTATTTCGACCTAAGAGTCTTTTTAACATGAAATACAGAGAATATACATCAGCACATAATATAATTGGAATTATAATCTTCCCCAAAGACATCAATAGCTCACCCAAAGTGCAATCCCTCCATTGGCATGAATATGGCGTGAAAAGTGGAAATAGTTGAGAGAGAGTGCTGCAATAGAAGAATCCACATGCTTTCCTGTAGCTTACACCTGCAAATAAGAATCCATTAAAGCTCCATGAAATACCTGAGTGTCCTTTCTAAACACCAACTAGGATGGGAATCTTTCACCCTCGAAATTGGCTTAAGCAAGAAAACTAGTCATCCACTAGCTCTCATAATTCACAAATGAGAAAAAGCTTCTTCTCATGGCTGATCCCTATATTTTATAAACATTATTGGTATTATAAGGTTCCAAATCCATCCGTAAACCAAAGCCAAGTCGAATTGGTGTGGTTTCTCATGCTATGCTATGTGGCCTCTCTCTTCACCTTCCCTCTTCTCCCAAATTTGAGTAGGAGCCTCTTGGCCTTCTCCAACTCCCAAATTCGACCTCTAAGATGCTCTATTCAGTCCTGACATGTCATTATGTTAGTATGTTAGCCTTCATATCTGACTTGTGTCATAACTATCATAGAATCTCCATCATTGGTGTCATAGATGTCATAAATGTAAGGGGAATCTAGCCAAGTGTCCATGAAACTCCCATTTGGCTCTTCCTCTCCCATGTAAGTTACAATTCATCCCAAATTCGACCTATTAAGTATATGGATAAGTATATTAACCTTATAATCCATCCAAAAACATTAGGCTTCCCATATATTCGAATTTGCAAGAGAAAGATACCATTTAACATAGGAATTATAGCTAGTGTGGGCCCCATAGTCTCCATGTGTCTTCATGCTCCATTGCCACTTCCATTTTCTATTGTATTTATTTAATAAGATCAAATATTAAATATTTATCCCCTTCTAATGTATAAACATCATTTATTATCCCCCTTATTCCAAATCTCAAAGCTTACACCCCCAACCTAGGAAACTAGTGATTTTCCTCCTTGGCAATTATTTGACTTTCAGCATCCCTTTGATAACTCTCATGAATATGGAAAATGTGATTTGGCCATTGTGACCCAATTCAAATTTGGGACATTAAAAATCCTCCCTTCCCAATATTTCTTGTCCTCAAGCAATTTCAAACATGGTTGTTGATGAACCTACTTTCTGTATGATTCTTTGAAGTTGCCACTGAGCTGCCAACTTGAGTATTTGAGATTTCATGAAGATTTTAGAGACGAACCACCATGCTTTCTCCTGCACTACTATGATTAAAATCACCTTATTAAATGGGGAATCAATCTCCCATACTGCTTGTTTCCCAAAGAATTTGAAATCAACGAGACTAAAAACTATCCCAGGGTCCCATTGCTTGCATTGCACTCCAACAATTAAGAGTGCTCTCCAACCCATACCATTTGGAAAGATAATTCCTGGATCCCATTTTCTTGTATGCATTCTTCCAAACATCATGAGTGCATAATATATATCATCAAAGTATATAACAATGTACATCAAGGAGGTGCCTCACCAAGAAATCATGAAAGTGCTTATACCTCCCAATGAGTAGACTACCATTTGCCAAGTGCATGCAAGCTTCAAGTGACCAATCAAATCTGCTCCAATGACATAGGTGAGGATCCCATGTCCCATTATTCTGCTCCAAAGATATATAATGTGCATCAATATAATCAACCACATTTTCTTTAATCCAAGGAGAGAATGAAGAACCTCCACCAAAATCTGAACCAAATAATGAGCAAAGAAAACATGAAGACTTCAAGTGGATCAAAGAAGTCTCATCAATACACCCATGAATATCTATATCATCATGAAATAATAGAGGATTTTTCTTCCAATAATAATGTTCTTCAATCACATATCTCTTCACCCAAGTGTGTGATGAAGTTCCTCCAACATCAAATAGACTAGGCAAGGAGCAAGGAAAATCATGAGTCTCCAAGGGACTCAAGTGAACATCATAGGCGCACCCATGTGGATGTGTATCATCATAATGTAAAAAAGGATGCTACTGAAAATGTAAATAATAATGTGCTCCAACCATGTCATCATAAAAATTCAATCTAGGATTTCCATACTCCTCATGTGGCACCATTTAAAAGAACCCTTTCACCCATACTTCATTAGGATGAATGCTGCAAAATTTGGAAGTGTAGGATGTAGGAGAAAGAACCAACTCACCCAAATGATCAGTTAGCAAAAAATTGTCATAATGTGAAGTATCCACAGGGGTAGGATTATTCACCTCCCTAGAAAATGCAAAAATTTCCTCATGGGTTGGTTCCAAGGTGGTGGAATTATGCACTTCTTCAAAAATTATGTAACCATGTTCAAGAGGCAACTCAAGTTCCTCTTCCACCACAACAAGTGATTGGATATCATCACTATAATCCTCAAGCACATCAAGAATCTACAATTTTTCATGTTTCTCATGATCCATCATGTCATGAGAATCCTCCAAGCAATCTACCTTATGAAAATCTGAAACATCGGAGGAAAAACAAGTGTCTTACAACTTTTCAAGAAGCTGCTTATTTTGAATTGTGAGCTTATCAATAATTTCATTATTCTTCAAGTAGGATTCATGTAACCATTCAATAAGCTCAATGTAATTTTTTCTATCAAAAATCAAAGACATGAAATTACCTTTGATGTTGCACATTGCTCTTTGGATCTTCTCCATATCTTCAAGGAAGGATGGATCCTCCAAGGAAGTAGCTCTCTAACAAGAATTTGATACCAATTCTTGAGTTTCATGGAGTATGCTAAGGGCCTTTTGGATCTTCTTTTCATTCATCTTTAAGGACCCTTCAACAAAATGAGGCTCTTGCAAATGAACCTCCTCATCTTCTTCTTTCTTGCTTGGACCAACTTCATGAAGCTCAAGTGGTGATGGGGAAGTTGATCTTGTTTCTTCTTCAACTGCTACAAGGTCTTCATTTTCATGTTTAATGGAATTTTGGCTGGCAGCAACATTTTGAAATCTGATCTCTATGTCACCAACATGGAGTTGTGAGCACCCATCAGTAGGTACTCCTTCATAGTTCAAGCATCCATCAGTAGATGCTCTTTGTTTCATTTCCAAGGTAGCATGTGTCTCAAAAGTATCTTCAATATTTTCAATAAAAACTTCTTCATACTCATGTGATGTCTCTTCATATTTTTTAGATTCATTTGGGAGTGAATTTCGATCATCTTCATGCACTACTTCTTCTAATCCACCTATTTCAGAACTAGGTGGTTCATGGGTCTCCTCCTTTTGCTCCTTCAAACAAGCTGATGCATTTTTCTCCTTGATGTTCTTAAATCAATATATTTTTCCCAACCTTGGATAGCCAAAAATTCAAATCCTTTCATAATATTCTTGGTCATGTCTTCAAATATAGGTTCCATGCTCTTTATTATCTCCTTACCATCATATGAGGTTCTCTTTTCATGCCTAGTCATAGTTTCCAAAAAATTGCCTTCTGCTCCTACTTTTTTTTCCCTCTTCAACAAAAGCACTTTTGGTTTCAATATATAATGGTGGTCACTGAAATATTGTACTCATAAATATCAGACCACATCAGGTTCCAAGATCATGCTCTGATACCACTGTAATGTCCCCTTTTTGGAACTTTATTAAAATGCCCAATTTTTCAAATTTTTCACAATTTTGGCTCTTGATTAGTTTTGATGTCTAGACCTCCAAATTGACCCAAATGCTTCCAAATTTTCTCTTAAGGTACATGAATGATAATATAACTTAAATATCATGTTCATGTATGTTTTGTGACCTCCCAATTACTTGTTCAAACTTGTTTAATGTTCTGTTCAAAGTAAGAGTCTTTACTAGCAAATTGGGGCTCCAATTCCCCCTGGGTAATTGTCGAAAATGGCTTCACAAATGATCCCAAAGTCACTTGAATTTCTGAATAGATGCTGGGTATGTGTAAGGGACCTTTTAAAAGTCTCATATGCATCATGGTTCATTTTATACAGGCTGTTATGACTCTTTCCAAAATAACTCCCAAGTCACAATTTCGACCCTTGGGGAAAATGCACCAAATCTTCTCCCAATAAAAGTAAAATGGATTCCAATGCTTAAGTACTGAAAATGAGACTTGAAATACAAATTAATTACAGTCCATCCATTGTACATTTATCAGAGATACATTCCTCCATTCGAAATAATAAGCATTACCATGGCATATATCAAAATGGAGTGGAAATGGTCATTGTTTGCTCATTAAAAGTCATTTTGACATACAAATATTGGGAATTTTGACTTGAAACTTTCTGAGAATTAAGAAAAGATCATATTGAATTGATTACAATCAGAAATGGAGAATGAAAGGCTCTCCCAATTTGAAATCATCAGCATTACAATGGTTCACAACAAGATAGTGGGGAAATGACACTATTTCTTCATTGTTCAACATTTTTACATGAATTATTTTGAGTATTTAGACCTAAGAGTAACATGAAATACAAATAATATACATAAGCACATAATATAATTGGCATTATAATCTTCCCCAAAAATATCAATAGCTCACCCAAAGCACAATCCCTCCATTGGCATGAATATGGTGTGAAAACTGGAAATAGTTGAGAGAGAGTGCTGCAATAGAAGAATCCACGTGCTTTCATATAGCTCACACCTGAAAATAAGACTCCATTGAAGATCCATGAAAGACCTGAGTGGCCTTTCCAAACACCAACTAGGATGGGAATTTTTCACCCTCGAAATTGGCTTAAGCAAGAAAACTAGTCATCCACTAGCTCTCACAATTCACAAATGAGCAAAAGCTTCTTCTCATGGCTGATCCCTGTCTTTTATAAACATTATTGGTATTCTAAGGTTCCAAATACATCCATAAAACAAAGCCAAGTCGAATTGGTGTGGCTGCTCATGCTATGCCATGTGGCCTCTCTCTTCACCTTCCCTCTTCTCCCAAATTTGAGTAGGAGCCTCTTGGCGTTCTCCAACTCCCAAATTCGACCTCTAATATGCTCTATTTAGTCCTGACATGTCATTATGTCAGTATGTCAGCCTTCAGATCTGACTTGTGTCATAACTGTCATAGAATATCCATCATTGGTGTCATATATGTCATAAATGTAAGGGGAATCTAGACAAGTGTCCATGAAACTCCCATTTGGCTCTTCCTCTCCCATGTAAGTTACAATTCATCCCAAATTTGACCTGTTAAGTATATGGATAAGTATATTAACCTTATAATCCATCCAAAAACATTAGGCTTCCCATATATTCAAATTTGCAAGAGAAAGATACCATTTAACATAGGAATTCTAGCTAGTGTGGGCTCCATAGTCTCCATGTGTCTTCATGCTCCATTGCCACTTCCATTTTCTCTTGTATTTATTTAATAAGATCAATTATTAAATATTTATCCCCTTCTAATGTATAAACATCATTTATTATCCCCCTTATTCCAAATCTCAAAGCTTCCACCCCCAACCTAGGAAACTAGTGATTTTCCTTGGCAATTATTTGACTTTTAGCATCCCTTTGACAACTCTCATGAATATGGAAAATGTGATTTGCCCATTGTGAACCAATTCAAATTTGGGACATTACAGTTTGGACCTCCTACAAGTGGGATTCCAGGATCCTCTTATCAGCAAAAATATTAGCAAATTCCTCCTTTTAACTTGTGTTGGAATTTGTACATACTCTGGCCAGATCCTTCACCTAACTCTTCCCACCAAGTCCTGATATTTTCGTCGAACTCTGGATGCCCTAGCCATAATTGTTCGAACCTGAAATGTTTTTTGAACTGGCACCCCAACCCACTCCATATTAATTCTATTGACCAGTGATTCGATCCTTCTCCTAGAAGAGTAGCTGAGTGGAGTTCACTTCCTAGATCCAAAATGGATTCAGAAACCAAGAATTTGTCCAGGGGAGAAGCTATGTGTCTGTCCCTCATCCTCTTATTGTTCCATGTAAACAATCCCTCCCTCAGAATGATGTCAACAAGTCCTAATTCCTCAATGGTATCTCTGAATGTCTCACATTCTTCCTCCATCCTGCGTCTCCCTCCCTTCTTCTACTCCAGAGAGGTTATGAGATTGAAGTCACCTCCTAACACCCAATGTTTATTGAACATCCAGTCCCAAATTTTTCGAAGTGACTTGATGAAATCCCTATTTTCTCCAATAATGTGGGGTCCATAGACATTTGTAATCATTCCTTCCAGTGAGAACCCTATAACCTTAAAATATGCTGACAAGCATCAATGGTTACCTTGGAACCCCCCTAAGCTCACCCTAGTGGGGTGCCATAAGATTCCCAAGCCTCCTGCGAAGCCTCTTGCATCAATTCCTATCCCTTCACTTCCCTTCCATATTTTCTTACTCAATTCTTGGATCTGGGTTTTCGGGCACATAGTCTCTTGCAGGAAAACTGTAACATCCTTGTTTTGACCCCATGGTATTAAAATTGTACTGATGTATATATTGTATTTAAATCATGGCGAGGAGCTCAAGGCCAAGGCCCTGTCATTGATTTGGTGTTTTATGTATCAGCGATCAAGGTTGATGCTGATGGGTATAGTGCTAAGTCAGGCATAGTATATTTTGAAGATATCATGTAAATACACAATTTAGTAAAATACCACAACGAGCTATGCGCTGCAACGTAAGAGATGGGGGCATGATTTCACAAGGGATAGGGAGGAGAGTTGTCCAAACCCCTGAGCCATAGGGTGAGACCAGATGTCAATGGGAAAACCCATAAACCCTCGGCTACCTTTTTGTCCTCTGCACTCAATCATTCAATTCTTCCAGAAGAGCGATTGAGGCAGTTAATGCCTTGGGCAGAGCAAGGCATTACAATGAGATTTCGTGTCTGAGCAAGCCTGCAGCCTGCAGTCTTAGCAAACCTCCAACCCGCAGTCTGGGGAAGTCGCACTCTTTCTTCTGAAGCAAGTAAGCATATGAATGCATACCCATCTCGTCATTTCTAGAGTTGCCCATAATGTTTTAGTCATTCCCCATTCCAGTCCGCAGGGGATTCGATCTATTCTCCATGATTCACTATCCTGAGTCGCGGGGGGGATCCATTCAGTGTGGTTTTTGTTCCACAACATTATCCTCATGCGGAGTGTCATCCTGAAGGTGTAATGAGAGCTAGCAGAGCATTGCTACGCGTTCTACAATGTTTTTTTGTGTTACAAAGTGGAGACTTGTGTTGTTGTGATGTGTGCCCTGGTTTGGGTCTGAACTGTATGCAAGACTTAGGAGTGGAAGAGACACCAGATGGGCTTGATAAAGCTAGTGCAGAGAGGAACCTCACAAAAAGATAAGAGTGGCTAGTGAATATTCTATGCACATCCTGAAGAGCACTGGAAGGGAAGGTATAGCCCCGAGGGACCGTGTAGCAGAGAAGGGGATACTTCCTTATGTTGGGTGTGTAGGTATTGTGGATTGCAGGCCAGATAGATATTGTGGAGGTGTCCCTAGCTCTTGAATGAGCCACTAGCTTCTCCATTATTCTTGTCCAATACCTTAGCAGCCTAATAAACCCAAAGGTAGATTGGCTTGGCTGATAGCCTGATAAACCTAATTGGTTATTGGCTTGGCTAGGCAGCCTGATAAACCCAATCGCATATTGGATTGGCTGAGAAACCTGATAAACCTAATTGTAGTTGGCTTGGTTATGTCTTGTTGTGCACTTAGCTATGTGTGACCCCTGGCTGGACAACCTGATAAACCCAATTGTTAGTTGGCTTGGCTGAGAAGCCAGATAAACCGAGCAGTAAGATGGCTTGGTTGTGAGGCCTAATAAACCCATCTGTTAGTTGGCTTGCCTGGTCCTTAATGTGAATGTTGGCTTGACTGCTTGCAGTATGAAAAACCCAACAGTGTCTTGGCTTGTTTTCCTGCAGCCCGATAAAATCAATTGTGTATTGGATTGGCTGGACAGTCTGATAAACCCAACTATAGGTTGGTTTTACTGTGTTTGATATGTCTGGCTATATCGGAGCTTGTTGTTCCCTAGATTCCTTGTGGAAATCATGCCCAGCTCGGGGGTGGCAATTGTGTTGAGAAATTGATGAACACAACTGGCCTATGGTTGGGCAGAATGTTGCAGCGACATAGCTAGTTGCGGGACAACTTCATCTTCAAGATAAGTATTTTTTGTCGTGTTATTTCTGAAATGAATTTGGTTATGAGTATATTGATTATGTTGAATGCTTACTGAAGACTTAAATATAATTTACTATTGTTAAATGTCCCTGCATTTCGCATCTATTTATGCCTTGTATTTTTCACTGCATTTTGCTTAAGTTCATGGAGGCTAGAAGCATGGTTACATGGACAAAAATGTAGCTATCTTAAGGGAAGATGTGTTTTTTCGCCCTGCCAAAGGTGGAAGTTGGAAGTCGAAAGCAGGGAAAAAAAGGAAAAAGACAAGGAAGAATGTTGGTTTCCACACCCTGGAGTCTCCTTGCGGAAGGCAGAAGGAGGGAGGCAGAAAGAGAAGTTGAGACAAGGAAGAATTCTGGTTTTTCGCACCCCAGAGTTTGCAGTGGAAGGCGGGAGGTGGAAATTAGAAAGAGAAATGAGGCCAAGTGTTGGTTTTTCGTGATCCAGAATCCGCCCACGGAGTGTGGAAGGTGGAAAACAAGAAGCAGCAAGTGAACAAGTCAAGGTATTGATATGTTGAGTTTTCGATTCCCAAGTTCCACAGCGGAAGGCAGAAAAATGGAAGGCAGAAAGTGGTTAAATGATGAGTTTTGGATTCTCGAGTTTCACAGTAGAAGGCAGAAAGGTGAAAGGTGGAAAGTGGTTAAATGATTCTGTTGAATGATGAATTTCTAATTCCCTAGTTCCGTAGCGGAAGGCGAAAGGTGGAAAGTGGTTAAATGATTTTGTCAATTGTTGAGTTTCCACTTCCCGAGTTCCACAGCGAAATGCGGAAAGTCAGAAGGCAGAAGGTGGAAGGTGAAAAGTGGTTGAATGACTCCGTCGCATATTATGTTTCCGGTTATAGGATTCCACAGTGAAAGGCGGAAGGAGGAATGCAGAAGGCGGAGTGTGAAAAGGTCGGGTTAAGTGCAGAAGTGACCTTTACAATTACATAGTGGATCTATTGATGGTGGAATGACTGTTACAGTGGGTTTTGAGCCAAAGAATGAATGTTAAAGGATGTTACATGACCCATGACTGTGTTAAAGAGAAAGAAATAACAAGTTTTAAATTATTCCGCATAAGAGTTAGGTGTGTGGGCACCAGGTTCATGGACATCGTGGTATTTTAGAGCAATATCAGAGTAGCAAGTACACTACATTATGGTATCAGAGTAGGATTAGTGGTCGTGTTTATCCTCCAAGGAGGGAGGGGACATGACATTGTGGTATCAGAGCTATTGGTTACAACACCATTGTTACGCGGTTAACAGTGATGTTTTAATTCTCAAATTGTTATGCAACTAACAAATATGTTATTAACACATTTTGCAGAGTCATAGTGTAGTTTGCAAAAGTTGGTTTTTGGCTTGATCATGAGAACCTACAACATGAATGATGCACATGATCCCTATGAGCACGAGGCAGATGCTATGGGGGAAAACATTAGAGTTGTAAATGCTGAAACAGAGTCCAATGGGAGAAGATATCAAGAGACTCCGCCATATATTGTAGCCACCATGAGAAGCCTAAGGGTGGGATCGCAAAGATGCAAAGAAGATAATGAAAGAATGATTAAGGCTCGGGAAGAGCATAATCAGCTGAATGCAGCCATGTTGCAGAGTTTGAAAGACATCCAAAGGGAGATGAACTCTGCGTATCGAGCAATAAATCTGGAAGGAAGTAGGAGCAACGCCAGAAGAAGAAAAAGGTCTTCTAGTGGATCATCTAACTCTGAAGGATCTACTCGGGGTTCAAGCTCTTCATCTCATAGGAATAAGAGGAAGAGGCTATACCAGAACAACTCACGTGATGAATTTAAGAAGGCAAGGCCTCCTACCTTCAATGGCGAGGTAAAATTCGGTCAAGAAGCTGAAGGTTGGCGTCTTGGGATGAAAAAGTATTTACAAGTCCAAGACTACTTTGGAAGTACGAAGGCAAGGGTTGTTAGGATTATTAATCCTCCCTTGTCCAATTTGGTCATATGTCTAAATCAGGAGTCATGTCTAAATCGGGAGTCCATCTAGTCTATTTTTAGTCACTANGGTCTAATTGGGGCACATGTTCTAGTTACTAAAGTGTGGGGAACACTAATTGAGGCTTACTGCCACTGATTGGGCTTGCATGCATCAATTTAGGAGCCTCCTAGATCAATCCCTACAAATTAGGAGCCACTGGGAGTGTCGATACCAACCAAGCTCAGTTGAGTTGAGTTAGTGACTAGTCAAGCTCAGTTAGGAGTCAATTACATTCAGTTAGCACTAGGTTTACATGGCTGCATGCAAGAAAGGTGCATTTCTCACCTACCTCAGCCAATTAGGCTTATTTAACACTGAATTAGACACTTGAGTTGTGATTTAGAACTCCGATGAACTCCGATAATGATTTAGACAATGTTAGTTAACCATTCAGTCCTCCGATAATGATTTATACAAGGTCAGTTAACCATTCAGTCAAGTAGAGTCTAATCAATTCGAATTTCCTCACATGGATTCGAATTGCTTGTGGCTATTTAACCAATGTACTTCATTATAATTATTATCTAATTAATTTTGATTAATGAAAGCATTCACAGTTGCAAGCCATTTTTGCACTGTTTCATTCTTCAATTACTAAGTAAATTGTGTGATCTATTTTGTGAGTTGTGTGTTGATCTATAGATCTATGTGCTCAATTTAATATGGTATTAGAGCCTCGATAGGACAAGGCACTTCTCCTACTATAGATCCATACTTGGATCAATTTTTTTAAGCAAAATTGCTCCTTCCAGTACGGCACCAGAAGTGAAGAATTTACCACTTAATATCCCAAGTTAAGGAATTGTTGGTCAAGCTTGCTTGATCAACTATGCTGGGTGTGAAGGAAATTCCAAAATTTCAGACTGTCGACCTTATTTTGTCTATTTGATTGTGTGATTTAAAGGTTTATCATTGCTCTTTAGTGCATTTGCTACAAGCAGCTCAGACTCCTTCACAACATTCGTTACAACAACTCAGCCTTCTCCACTGCATTCTAGATGGCCCCTCCAATGGAGCTCCTCACTCCTTTCAACTATCACCAGTGGAAGGAGGACATGGAGATGCACCTATGCTCCAAAAGACTCTTCAGACTCACAATGGAGGCAGAGAAAGAGCCAATTCATTATGTTGACAAAGAAAAGTATTGGAATAGGCTTGATGAAGCCTACGGATGCTTGTGCCTCTCAATCTCTCAAGATATTCTCTTCCACATCAATGGATTGAAGACTCCCAAGGAGGTTTGGGATAAGCTTGCCCCCTTATTTGACAAACAGGATGATCTGAGGGTCTATCAGCTAGAGAATGGGCTGATTTCTCTTCATCCACCCAGTATCGAAACACTCAATGATTTCTTCACAAAATTCAACAATCTAGTGTTCTAATTGAAGCTGTGCAAGGTTGAGAAGGAGGATGATCAACTCATCCTTTCCATTCTCTCCAAGCTTGGTGCATACTATATAGTATTTGTATAGACATTTCATTCTGTGAAGCTCTCTACTCCAAACTGGAAGATGCCCACTCTTAACTCTTTCATTGAATTTCTCACTCAGGAGCATGACATGTTGATCCAAATGGGGATCATTCGATCTTCCAGAGATCAAGCACTTGTTGTAGGAGGACCTAAGGTAGTGAATGATAAAGGGAAGTAAAAGGATGAGTCTCCTGTAGAGAAAGAGCAGTCAAAAGAGCCTTCAAGTTCGAAGAGAAGTAAGAAGAATGACAAAAGAAATACACTTTGTTCTTACTGTGGAAGGGGCTTTCATCTAGGAAGCACCTGTATGAGAAGAATCATTGATGAGATGTCACTTCTTCTAAAGAAACATAACATTACTGTACTTGCTAGCGCAAGGAAGGCTGACCATAGAGAAGAAACTGAAGAACATGAAGAGACATGCCATGCACTGAAGGCTAGATGCTCCATAGCACATGCCTTCCTCATTGATTCTGGAGCCTCCAATCATATGGTTGCATCCAGAGAATCATTCTCTTCCTTGCAGTATTTTGATGGTCCTACTATTAAGATGGGTAATATCAATAAAGTTCAAGCCAGAGGGAAGGTATCTATCAAGCTTGAACATGGAAATTTCAAAGATGTGCTTTATGTTCCCTCCCTAGTTGCAAACCCTTTATCTGTATACCAGATGACTGATACTGGCTCTCCAAAGCGAGTCATATTTGGTCTTGACTCAATAGAGATCACATATATCTCTACTAGGAACATCATACCGAAGGGTGTTGCAAACCATGCCTCCAAGGCATATGAGTTCTCACACTTCATGCCATTTTCAAAACCAGTGCACTCTCAACAGCCGCTTGCAAGGGAAGGTAAAAACATTTCATCTACTTCTTTTGCAGTTTCCACTAGTATTGTAGATTCAACTATATCAGCTTATCAGATTAAGATTCAGGGTGATTCGGATCTATATCCAGTCCCTCCTTCCAAATTGGAAGCTAGGAAGATGATTGGAAATCCATCTGACACTCGGAAGGGAAAGACCCTTGTGCTATGTCATGCAATATTACCTCCTTCAGAGAGATGCAATAGACTCCCTATAAGATGCTACATGGAAAGGGCTCTATCTCACTACATTTAGAAGAATAGAGCTGATCATACACCTCTTCATCCAACAAGAGACAAAGGTTACATTCCTCCTTCCTTCCATCATCATTTTGGGAGAAGATGGAGAAGTATACATGCCAGGCCCCATGTGTCATGTCCCCACCCCTCATCCCGACGATGGAAAGGATGCGACCAACACACTCTTGTTGTCAAACATGAAAAATAACCCCATGAACATAAAAGACATAAACATGCATTGGATTAAAAACATAACAGATGCATAAATCATTAACATGCATTAAACATGAATATATACACAAATGCATAGTGCATTCTACAGCGGAAGCAAAACTCATTCATTCAAACATTCATATTAATTCCTAAAGCAAATAGTTTGCATAGATTAAGCACAAGAATACTTATCTTGAAAAGAAGTTGGCCCACAGCTAGCTACGTCACTACAACATTCCACCCAACCATAGGCCAGTGTGTTCATCAATCTCTCAACATCACTGCCACCCCTGAGCTGGGAATGATTCCACAAGGCACTAGGGAACAACATGCTCACATATAGCCAAAACCACACTCCCACAGTCAAGCCAACATACAGTTTGGTTTCACAGACTGTTTAGCTAAGCCAACAACAACTAGGCTTCACTGGATATTAGGGCAACAAGCCAATAACATGGGGTTCCTTGGCTTACTCAACCAAGCCAACCTTTTCATCAAACACACAACCCACCAATTAATCAAAACGCAGCCACACACACTGCTTGGTATGAGCAAAATGTTCTTGGGAACCAAAAATGGAAATGACAATTGGGGAAAACAACCTTGCATGAGAAAATACATTTTCAGGAATCGTTCTTGTGCATTATGGAGGGAATTCGACCACCACAAACCCCCAAATCGTAATATGAACTCAGAAAATGTCTCTAACCGCATTGCCGAAGCAAAAACGACCATCATTCACACCCAAATCGGGAGTTCTTGGCTCCCTAACCACTGAGCAACACAAAAACGAATTTATGGGCATGTGATAATGAGGAAACAACATAAATCATGAGGGGAAAACGCCCAACAAGCTCAACAGCGCGAGGAAAGACCAAAAACAACCTCTTGAAAACCCCCAAAACATGAATCACTGCTGTACATTCATTCAAAAAAACCAAAAACAGGATTTCCCAACCATGGCAACGAGGAAAACCACAATAAAACGCCAAGGGAGGATCCCAACCACTGAACATTTCCCCATCGAATTCTTGGCCATGGGAAAAATGAAGAAAACAACAAAAAACATGAGGGAGAATGCCATAGCTATCTCCATTTGCGTGAGGAAGCAAACACATGGGTGAAATGAATGGCTTGGGCCCCTTTCCAAGTATTTACTTGGCCCATAAGTCAAAATTCGTTTTCCCAAAAATGGGTGCTTTGCCCAATTCGAAATTGACCCCCATGCCTTACCCATTCCCATGCAATAAATTCCTCAACCAACTTCTAGATTACTTGGCATAAGAGGACAAAAAGGGTAGTTGACCATTTTATGGGTTTCCGTTAGACATTTGGATTTTCCCCATAGGACCAAGGGTTTGAATAATTCCCCCTCCCTATTCCTTGTGAAATCATGCCCCCATCTCTTTAACGTTGCGGCGCATAGCTAGTTGTGGTATTTTTCTTAATATGCATTTTACATGATGTCTCAAACATATTGTGCCTGGCTAGCACATAAACCATCGACATCGATTTTAATATTCGAAACATAAAATACTAAATCCATGGTGGGGCATTTTCCTTGAGCTCCACACCATGATTTATTAACACTATTTACATCATATGCAATTTAATACCATGGGGTCAAAACCGGGGTGTTACATTCCCCTCCCCCTTCAATAGCACTGTCCTCAGTGCTTACAAACATTTAACAATTGCTACATTGGCATTGCCCTTAGTGCTCTGCAAGATTGAACAAAATGGATGTGCCAATCGTATGGCATCCTCTAGCTCTCATGTAGTCTCTTCAAGGCTGCAAATGCTTCCTCTGCACCTTTATCTGTCCAATGGCACGACCTAGAACTCGTCCAAGTCCTTGCTTGCATGCATAAGCACACACCATAGGATCTTTTTATGGTCTTAGAGAATCCTTCTCTTTAGATTGGAACATTTCCAGTGTCTTTGGCAACCTCCAATACCTATGCTCAAGCCCCAAGCAATGAGCCAATTCCCATGTTAGTATTCACAAGATTTTCTAAATCATAGATGAATCACATGCACATGTATATTGATATAAAATCAACAAAAATTTGCCAAGTGAACCAAATACTCATCCGCATAAGTATCTTCTTTTGGTTCCACAGGTGTCTGACCGGGCTTGATACAACCATGGCACTCACAAACCCGCCCGACCCCATACTTGGGTGTGCATTAAAGGGTATCCAAATTTCTGTAAGCCTCAGATCACCTGAAAATACCTCTTAATCGAGGTCTGACAGCTCCATTCTTGAGCCCAACACCTCTTCGGGTGCTTCAATAGCAGTTCTGTTCAAGAACCTGCACCTCCTCTAGGTGCTTACCAAGATCAGGTGCTTCCCTTCCGGACGCCACAATGAATTTCGTTCATATGTCAGATTCATTCCTATAGGATGCAATCTATAATAAGATTTTCAAAATCATGGCTGCATCGTATGCTCATGTATATTTAAAGAAAATCAATAACAACAAAAGTTTGATAAGTAACCCAAATACTTATCTGTATAACATATCCCAACTGAGATCTGGTCAATCCCGCTTCAGAGCCTAACACCTCATTGGGTGCTCAATGGTAGCTCTAGTTTACGAGTTTGACACCTCTTCTAGTGCTCATGACTACTCAGGCGCTTCCTTTCCAAGAACCATAACAGATTAATTCACATGTCAGATTCATTTTCATAGGATTGATTTCTTAACAAGATTTAAAAAAAAAATCTTAGCTGAATCATTATGTGCATGTGTAATTACAGAAAGTCAACCAGGATTTTCCAAGTAATCCAATACTTATATGTATAGCCCAACACCTCCTTGGGTGCTTAATGACAGCTCTGGCTTAAGGGCCCAACACCTACTCTAAGTGCTTACCAATGCTCAAGTGATTACTTTCCAGACATCATAATACCTAGGGGTTATTCTCTTCACGAAGCCCCCACTCTCGTGACAGTCCCCTTACGGTGTGAATGTGTGTGGAAATAAGTCTAACCGGATGTCTTACACCCTGGGTGTTCCCAGTGATGCATACTGGTGCCTAGTTGGCAAGGGGGGATAAGCTATGTACCCAAGTACATCCTTCTAGAGGAGCCATGTACTCCCTATACATGTTTTCATCGTCTCACATGCGTTACATATAAACATGCAGTTTACATCAGATGTTATTATAAAATTGCAATTATAGGTTTCCAAACCTATTCCAAACACATCCCTTGGAGAAGCTATGTACACCCCGTACATCCCTACGAGGAGCCATGTACATCCAGTACATATTGTCATCATCTCACCTGCGTTACATACAAGGATGCAATTTATATGAGATGTCATTATAAAAATAATTGCAATCATAGGTTTTCAAACCTATTCCAAACACATTCCTCTGAGAAGTTATGTATCCAAGTACATCCTTCTGAGGAGCCATGTACACCCAGTACATCCTTCCGAGGAGCTCTGTATCCCATACAAATCCCTCCGAGAAGCTATGTATTCTAAGGGTCTACATTCACCATCTCACTTGCATTACATACAAGTATGCAATTTACATGAGATGCCATCATAAAATTTAATCATAGATTTTTCAAATCTATTTCATGCATACATGGTTTCCCAAATGTCAAACGATCACTAACATTGATAGTTAAATAAAAATCTGAGTTCACAATTATGCTTCCTGCAGAAAATCAGATTTTCGCAACCATGAGGCCATCCTCATATTGTTTGGCTTTTGCAAGTGGGAGTACGTATCCCTTACTTACACACGCTTTCGATAACCTGGACATCTACGTACAACATCTCATCTTGACACAATTTTAAATCAGCCAAACAATCATAGTTATCAACAGGAAGCTTCAGACATCAAGCAATGCAAGACAAGCATATTCATGGTTAGCATGATTCAAAACCATCACAGGAGATCACAGTCTCCCATAATCAACAGAAAACTTGCAATCTAAAGTTTCAAAACCTGTTTTCAATCATGAGGCCCTTCTCATGGCACCTGACAGCTTCCTGCCCTGGGTTTCATTGGGCACAACCATGTTGCTCTGATCAGGTCATTCTACTTGAGTCTTTAGGAATTCCTCATATGTATGCCCATACACACAAGGTCCATTTCTTCATGGAACTACAAGTTCACATGCAGGCCTCTCCAGCCTATACCTAAGCTCCACTTTACATGCAAAATATCCTTCAGTGAACTTCTTGCAATGTCCTGCAAGTCCCACAAAAGATCTTACATCTGTTAGATTTCTTGAAGCAGGTCGGCTCATCCGGGCCTCAATCCTTTCAAGGTCTCCAGATATTTCGATCTGAGATAATGTGACCTAAATGATGAATTCTATCTTTATAGAAGTCACATTTGCTCAAACTTGCATACAACTTATGCTTCCTGAGCAATTTCAAAGTCAGCCTCAAATGTTCCACATGTTCTTCCTCATTCTCAGAATAAATAAGAATGCCATCAAGGAAAACAAGAGCAAACCTATCTAGATACTTACTGAAACCATTATTCATGAGGCATATGAATGTAGCTGGTGCATTTGTGAAACCAAATGGTACCCCTACAACTCATAATAACCATACCTTGCCCTAAAGGTTGTCCTATGAACACTTTCATCCTTAACTCTTACCTGATGGTCACCAGAACCCCAAGTCAATATTGGAAAATACCTTTGATCCTCTCACTTGATCAAAGAGGTCATCGATCCTAGGAAAAAGATACTTGTTCTTCATAATGAGTTTGCTCAACTATATGTGATTAATACACAACCAGAGTATATCATCTTTCTCTTTCTCAAACCAAACTGGTACTCCCCACGGGGACACACTTGGCCCAAAATACTTCTTTTCCCACAATGCTTGCAGATGCATCTTTAGCTCTAGCATACCTGGTGTACTCACCGTGTAGGGTGTCTTGGACACTGGTGCTTTCCCTAACACAATTTAAATTGTGGGATCAACGTCCCTCTTTGGAGGAAACCTTGGAACTTCATCAGGAAAACATCCCTGAATTCGTGCAACACATTAAGGTCCTCTAACCTAGGAGCTTCATTCTCTGCTGCCTCCAAAACATGTGTTGCATACACTCTGCAACTTTTCCCATATAACTTCTTCAGCTGCATTACTGAAGACCTCCTCCCAGAGATCACTTCTGGAATGCCTTTCATAACCTTTAGGTTGCTTCTTCATTCAAGCACTTCAAAGGTCTTGTTGTAACAAACAAGCCTTTTTCTCTGTGCTTCCAACCAATCCATTCCAATGAGGACATCATAGGATCCAGGTGGTAGAACATTCACATATGCACAGGTGGCTAACCCATCCATGACCAATGGAAATTTCATTACCACCGCACTGACCTTCTTCGGGTTACAATGGCTAGCTGAACTGACCATGATATTCTATGCTTTTACTTCTTCAAAGTGCACATCTCACAAGTCCAGGGGTGATATAGCTGTGAGAAGATCCAGGGTTAATCAAGCAGAAACAATATTCTTAGCAACACTATTATCAAAGTATGCAAGTGTCTTACCTCACTGCCATTCTTCATCTTTCTGGCCCCTGCAGAACCCACTGAAAACCTGTCAAAATCTGCGTTTTAACACATTTTCTAGTTTTGCTCCAATGGATCCTTTTCGTTGTTGTGGAAAAAGTTTTACCTTTCTTCCAACGTATCATAAAAATTCTCAAGTTTCACTCGATCGACAAACTAGCCATCCTGCTGCCGTTGTGGAAAGAATCTCACCTTTCTTCCGATGCAGGAACTTGCTAATCTTTCCATTGTTGTGGAAAGAATTTCTCCTTTCACCTGCTGCAAGAACTTACCAACTCTACCGCGGTTGCGGATAGAATTTTGACTGTCATCCGTCGTCAAACTGGCCAAGTCTTCGGCCGTTGCGAATTTTTTTTTGACTTCCATCCGCCGTTGCTGAATAGAATTTTACTTTTCTTCTTCTTCTTCTTATTTTTCTTTCTTTTCTGCCGCTATGCAGTGGCTTTATTTTCCTTTCTCCGTCGCTACGCGTCGACTTGGTTCTCCTTTCTTCACCACTACACATTGACTTGGTTCTCCTTTCTTCGTTGCTATGCGTCAGCTGGGTTCTCCTTTCTCCGCCGCTACGCATCGGTTCGGTTCTCCTTTCTTCATCGCTATGCATCGGCTTGACTCTTGGAAGCCCAACTGTCATGTCGGCTCAATCATTAGAATCCATCCGTCGTTGGAGTTCAAACAATAAAACCTGTCCACTGGAAAACTTGCCAAAACTGTCGTCGTTGCGGATAGAATTTTGGCTTTGATCCACCATCAAACTTGCCAAGTCTTCCACCATTGCGAAAATATTTTTGACTTCCATCCGCAGTTGCAGAAAACTATTCACTTTCCATCCGACACCCCCTTGAAATTCTTCTTTTCTTGCCAACGCGCAGATTTCTGACACTTCGAAAAATTTTAAATTTTTTTCTTCTTCGTTCATCTTCGGTGAAAATTTTAACTTCTACCCACCACACGTCGGGTCTATTCTCCTTGTCCTTCCGATATGCATCGGCTCCATCTTTCTCTTTCTGCCTCCACTCATCGGCTCCATCTTTCTCTTTCCGCTGCCGCTCACTTCCGGTTCTGCATTCAACCGGCATAATCTTGCTGAACCCTTCGCTGCGTCGGAAAATGTTCCAAGACCGCTTCCGAACGAAGCTTCCACTGCGTCGGAAGAAACCTACCTTTCACGCCGATGTATTGGCTCAACACAGTTATCTTAGCTGACAGGTGTCGTCTCCACTTCAGCAATCTCAGCCGACGTATCAACAATCTTGCCGATATTTTTTCTGTTTTTTCAACAATTAGAGAAAAAAATTTCGGAAAATATCTTCCTCTTCTTCGTCGGCTTGAATCTTCTTTTACGCACATGTCGGCTTCCTTTTGGCCAACACAACTGATATTCAATTTCCAACACTTAGAGAAATTTCTGAAAATTTCTCCTATCTGTTGCTCTTCCTGCTGGCCACAAAGGGTGATCCTGCCTCTATCAACTACTCAACTTGGCCCATTGAGGCCAAATGCTGCAACCAGTGCTCTGATACCACACTGTCACATCCCCACCCCTCATCCTGACAATGGAGAGGACGCGACCAACACACTGCTGCTGTCAAATGGGAAAAATAGCCCCATGAACATAAAAAACATAAACATGCATTGGATTAAAAACACAACCGATGCATAAATCATTAACATGCATTAAACATGAATATATACACAGATGCATAGTGCATTCTACATCGGAAGAAAAACTCATTCGTTCAAACATTCATATTAATCCCTAAAGCAAATAGTTTGCAGAGATTAAGCACAAGAATACTTATCTTGAAAAGAAGTTGGCCTGCAACTAGCTACGTCGCTGCAATGTTCCACCCAACCATAGGCCAGTGTGCTCATCAATCTCTCATCATCATTGCCACCCTCGAGCTGGGCATGATTCCACAAGGCACTAGGGAACAACAGTTTCACATAAAGCCAAAACCATACATCCACAATCAAGCCAACATACAATTGGGTTTCATAGACTGTTTAGCTAAGCCAACAAAAACTGGGTTTCACAGGATATTAGGGCAACAAGCCAATAACATGCGGTTCCTTGGCTTACTCAGCCAATCCAACTTTATCATCAAACACACAGCCCACCAATTAATCTAAACGCAGCCACACATGCTGCTGGGTATGAACAAAATGTTCTTGGGACCCAAAAATGGAAATGACAATTGGGGAAAACAACCCTGCATGAGCAAATATGTTTTCAGGAAATGTTCTTGTGCATTATGGAGACAATTCGACCACTACAAACCCCCAAATTGTAATATGAACTCAGAAAGCGTCTATAAGCATTGTCGGAGCAAAAACGACCATCATTCACACCCAAATTGGGAGATCTTGGCTCCCTAACCACTGAGCAACACATAAACGAATTTACGGGCATGGGACAATGTGGAAACAACTTAAATCATGAGGGGGAAATGCCTAGAAAGCTCAACAACGTGAGGAAATACCAAAAACGACCTCTTGAAAACCCCCAAAACATGAATCATTGTTGCAAATTCATTCAACAAAACCAAAAACGGGATTTCCCAGCCATGGCAACGAGAAAAAACATAACAAAACGCCAAGGGAGGATCCCGGCCACTGAACATTGCCCCATCAAATTCTTGGCCATGGGAAAAATGAAGAAAACAACAAAAAACGTGAGGGAGAATGCCCCAGCTACCTCCAGCTGCATGAGGAAGCAAACACATGGGTGAAATGAATGGCTTGGGCCCCTTTTCCAAGTATTTACTTGGCTCATAAGTCAAAATTCTTTTTCCCAAAAATGGGTGCTTTGCCCAATTCGAAATTGACCCCCATGCCTTGCCCATTCCCATGCAATAAATTCCTCAACCAACTTCTAGATGACTGGGCAAAAGAGGACAAAAAGGGTAGTTGACCATTTTATGGGTTTCCCTTAGACATTTGGCCTTTCCCCATAGGATAAATGGTTTGAATAATCCCCCCTCCCTATTCCTTGTGAAATTATGCCCCCATCTCTTTAACGTTGCAGTGCATAGCTAATTGTGGTATTTTTATTAATGTGCATTTTACATTATGTCTCAAACATATTGTGCCTGGCTAGCACATAAACCATCGGAATCGATTTGAATTGTCGAAACATAAAATACTAAATCCATGGTGGGGCATCTTCCTTGAGCTCCACACCACGATTTATTAACGCTATTTACATCATATGCAATTTAATACCATGGGGTCAAAACTGGGGTGTTACACCAGGATACCTATGCACAGAACATCATGCATGCTGCTTCGCTACATCACAGAGATTGTAGCAACACATTTTCAAGTTTTTCAAACTTGAATCCCGATTCTATCTGCTTAGTTAGAGGGGGGGATTTTTTCCCATGTGGTTTTTTCCCCAGCTCCTTGTATTGAGCAGTTACTTTACTTTACTTGATGTAATGGGTGACCTTTGGTCTTAGTTACCAGGGCCCATAGATTGTCCAAGTTAGCATTCAGGGGGGTGTTAGGATTATTATTCCTCCCTTGTCCATTTTGGTCATATGTCTAAATAGGGAGTCCATCCATTCTAAATTTAGTCACTAGCACCATTGGGTCCACTTGGCCCAATTGGGGCACATGTTCCAGTTACTAAAGTGTGGGGAACACTAATTGAGCCCTACTACCACTTATTGCACTTGCATGCATCAGTTTAGGAGCCTCCTAGATCAATCCCTACAAATGAGGAGTCACTGGGAGTGCCGATACCAACCAAGGTCAGTTGAGTCGAGTTAGTGACTAGTCAAGCTCAGATATGAGTCAATTACATTCAGTTCTAGTTCTCTATGTTCAGTTAGCGCTAGGTTTGCATGGATGCATGCAGGAGAGGCGCATTTCTCATCTACCTCAGCTAGGTAGGCTTAGTTAACACTGAATTAGACACTTGAGTTGTGATTTAAAACTCCAATGAACTCTGATAATGATTTAGACAAGGTCAGTTAACCATTCAGTCCTTTGATAATGATTTAGACAAGGTTAGTTAACCATTCAGTCAAGTAGAGTCTAATCAATTTGAATTTCCTCACATGGATTCGAATTACTTGTGGCTATTTGGCCATTGTACTTCATTGCAATTATTATCTAATTACTTTTTATTAGTGAAAGCATTCACAGTTGCAAGCCATTTTTGCACTGTTTCATTCTTCAATTACTGAGTAAATTGTGTGATCTAATTTGTGACGTGTGTGTTGATCCATAGATCTATGTGCTCAATTTAATAAGGGTAGCCATCTTCAATTTGAATGGAAGAGCATTTATATGGTGGGAGCACCTCAGGCAAGTGAAAAAGATTAATGACTGAAAGATCGTGTGGAAGCAGTTCGAGAAGTATTTCAAGTAGAAGTACCTCTCTGATAGGTATATGATGATAAGATCAAAGAATTCCATGAGCTGATATTGGGACAACTGACCATGGAAGAATATGCAAACAAATTCTTGGAGTTGTTGAGCTATGTCAGGTACATCAGATATGATAAGGTGAAAATCCAGCATTTTCTAAGTGGATTACCTCAGTCATACAAAGACATAATTGAGTTTGATGAACCTATAACTCTAGAAGAGGCTATAAGGAAGGCCAAGTATTGCCATGACCATAACAAAAGCAAACCTGATGTCCATAAGGCATGGAAGGACAAAAAGAATGATAAGTTTGACCAAAGGAAGAAAGGTTTCAAACCCTCTTATTTTCGAAATCAGCAACGACATCCATCACAAGCTGTGACTAAGCTAACCAGAATGATGGTCTAGAAAAGCCAAAAGATCCAAAAGAGATCAGAGAACCACTCAAATGTTGGGGATGTGGAGGACACCATATGCGCAGGAACTGTCCACTTGAGAATGGGTATGTAAGGCAAGCTCACAACGTCTAAGGAGCTAAAACGGTGGGTCAATTAGCAAGGACCATCCCTAGAATTTATGCAGCGTTAGAGGACCGTCAGGTAGATCACCAGTCAACTGCGGTTGAAGTTGAAGGTAAGATTGCTGAGTAATATGTTTCTATTTTGATTGACTGTGGATCTACGTACACCTATATTACTCCTAGAATCGTTGATGTTTGTGCTTTTAAGAAGATAAGGCATAACAAATCATGGTTAGTTCAACTAGCCACTGGAACCAAGAGAAAAGATAGTGAAGTGGTAGAGAAATGCCCATTAGTCATGGATGGGTTAGTCACTTATGTAGACTTGAATGTTCCACCACTTGGTTCCTATGATATTCTCATTGGAATGGACTGGTTAGGAGTGCACAAAGTTAAGCTTGACTGTTGCAATAGGACTTTTGAATGCATGGATGAAGAAGGAAACCCAAGGGTTGTAAGAGGCATTCCAAAAATGATTTATGTTAGTCATATTTCAACAATGCAACTGAAGAAGTTATGTAGGTAAGGTTGTAGATTGTATGCAACCCATGTTTTGGAGGCAACAAAGAATGAAACTCCTAGGTTGGAGGACTTTCATGTATTGCAGGAATTCAGGGATGTTTTTCTTGATGAAATTTAAGGGCTGCCTCCAAAGAGAGAAATTGACTTTACAATTGACAATGTCACGTCCCCTCCCACCTTGGAGGACAAACACGACCACTAATCCTACTCTGATACCACAATGTAGCGTACCCGCTACTCTGATACTACTCTAAAATACCACGATGTACATGAACCCAGTTCCCATACACCTGACTATTATGAGAAATAATTTAAAACTTATTATTTATTTATCTTTAACACAGTAATGGGTCATGTAACATCATTTAACATTCATTCTTAGGCTCAAAACCCACTGTAATAGTTGTTCTGCCATCAACATATCCACTCTCTAACCGAAAAGGTCATTTCCGCACTGAACCCGACCTTTTCACACTCTGTCTTCTGCATTCCCCCTTCCCCCTTCCGCTGCAGAATCTAGGAACCAAAAACATAATATGCGATGAAGTCATTCAACCACTTACCTCCTTCCGCTGTAGAACTCGGGAATCAGAAACTCAACATTCGACGGAATAATTTAACCACTTTGTGCCTTCCGCCTTCCACTGGCTGTAGAACTCGGGAATCAGAAACTCAACATTCGACGGAATAATTTAACCACTTTGTGCCTTCCGCCTTCCGCTGTGGAACTTGGGAATAAAAAACTCATCATTCGATGGAATCATTTAACCACTTTCCGCCTTCTACCTTCTGCTGTAGAACTCGAGAATCAGAAACTCAACATTTGACAGAACCATTTAGCCACTTTTCTCGTTTTGTCGTTCTGCCTTCTGCTCCGAAACTCAGAAATCGAAAAATCAACATTTGACGAAATCATTTAGCCACATTCTGCCTTCCAGATTTATTGCCCGATGCCCAGAGTTCATTTTCCTTTGGATGTCTGTCAAACTCTGCAACATGGCTGCATTCAGTTGATTCTTCTCTTCTTGAGCTTTAATCATTCTTTCATTGTCTTCTCTGGAGCTTTGCAATCCCACCCTTAGGCTTCTCATGGTGGATGCAATATCTGGCGGAGTCTCATGATATCTTCTCCCATTGGACTATGTTTCAACATTTCCATCTCTAATGTTTTCCCACATAGCATTTGCCTCGTGCTCATAGGGATACTGTGCATCATTCATTCTGTAGGTTTTCATGGTCGATCCAAAAACTAACTTTTCCAAACTACACTATGACTCTGCAAAATGTGTTAATAACATATTTGTTAGCTGCATAACAATTTTAGAATTTAAACATCACTGTTAGCCGCGTAACAATGGTGTTGTAACCAATAGATATGAAAACTATTCACTTGGCCCATTTAGGCCCAATGTTGCAACTAGCTATGTCACTGAAACATTCCACCCAACCATAGGCCACTTGTGTTCATCAATCTCTCAACACAACTGCCACCCCTGAGTTGGCCATGATTTCCACAAAGAACTACGGAACATCAGGCTCACACATAGCCAGACATATCAAACACTGTCAAGCCAATCTCAGTTGGGTTTATCAAACTGTTCAACCAAACTAATACACAATTGGGTGTATCAAGTTGTAGGTAAACAAGCCTATATGGGTTTACCAAGCTACTCAGCCAAGCCAACAACAGTTGGGTTTATCAAACTGCAAGCAGTCAAGCCAACAATCACATTAAGGACCAGCCAAGCCAACTAATAGATGGATTTATCAGGCCTCACAACCAAGCCATCTTACTGTTGGGTTTATCAGGCTTATCAGCCAAGCCGGCTAACAGTTGGGTTTATCAGGATGTCCAGCCCAGGGTCACACATGGCCAAATGCACAACAAGACATATCCAGGCCAATATATGAATGGGTTTATGAGGCTGCTCAGTCAAACCAATATACAACTCGGTTTATGAGGCTGCCCAGCCAAGCCAATATCCAATTGGGTTTATGAGGCTGCTCAGCCAAGCCAATATGCGACTAGGTTTATCAGGATGCCCAACCAAGCCAACATCCAATTGGGTTTATCAGGCTGTCAGCCAAGCCAATCCTCCCAAGGAAGTTTCTAGACTTCATGAGATATATCATCCTCCCAAAGGGGAGTAATATACACCATTAAACTCTACATGCATCCATATGATAAAGAGTATGGTGCATAAACCTTGCACAAGGGAATTACAAACCAAATGATATGCTTTAAGAGGCTTCCATGGTCCAAGTGGTCTAGGCTTTCCATGTAAATGTTGGAGGAATTTATTACCATAAGTTCAAACATGATACATTATAGCCAAGCATTGATTCATTGATTCGTGTGGTTATGGGATCCACTTATGTCATGGCAAACAATCCATATCTACACATACCCCTTTGTACAAGAGAGTTCCTTAATCCATAGGTTATGCCTTCATATATGAAATAGGTGCAAATATTTTATCACCTTGAGATACTAAAAGACATGCTTCTGTGTCCATCTATGATTGGTCTCATATTTTCCTAGACCTTTCATAACAAAGCAAATGACCAGTAAAGCGTAGAAAAAACAATAACTTTCCCAACCTAGTGTGATGCAAGGATTTCTTCTCCCATCATCAGTGTTAACCATGGCGCCTATTTATTTGTTGCTATTCCAATCCCCTAGGAGAAGGTGTTCGCAATTATCCCCCAGGGTCTAAAAAGACCCCTCCCTCACTTGTCACCCCTGGATTTCCTTTGGAGGCACCATAAAAATAATAATAATAATAAAATTTATGCTTAATTGACCACTCTTAAAATTCTTCCTCATGCATATTCAACTGCCAATTTGGAGAGGACAAATTTTGAAGATGAAAATTGGATTGAGGGGGCTCTTTGATAGGATATTAGATACCAAAGGCTTCTCCAAAATGATTAATAGCTTTGAAGATAAAAATGAGATTCCCCTTGAGAGCATAGAATCCCAAAGAAATGCCTTGGGTTTAGACGCAGTGGAAGAAGGTAGAAGATATTTCTTATAAGAAATAGTCTTATTCCTAACCAACCAGAGCATCCAAAGACATGTTTGGATAAGGCATTCCAAATCCGTTATAAGGAAGGCTTATTAAAGAGAGAACCTTGATTAAAGTCCTTCCTTTTGAGAAAGAAATTGCTCCATCGACTAAGAAGGATAAAGATAAATTGAAGCTTACTAAGAATACTTGCCCATACCTTGTTAACATTATCACATTTCAGATAGAGGTGCCTTGAACTCTCCCCTTCCTTGTTACACATGACGCATATGGAAGAAGGGCCTTCAATCTTCCTTTTCCTAACGTTCTTTTTATGTGAGTATCCAATTGTGGGAAATAATCCAATAGAACATATTGATATTGGGAAACATGTCTTGATGCTGGATTTTTCTCCACATAAAATAAAATAGGCGATGAAGAAGACTACTCATGATCTTATCATAACCTTCCTTAATTGTGTAGTTTTTTAGCACAACCCGTCCTCTTTAATCTTTGCAATTTTTGTGAGTCGGAGAAGACCTTGAATCCTGTCAATCCGATGCAAGGGAGGAAACATGTCCCAACAGCCCAGGCTTATTTGTCAATCTCAGCCCCATTCATTAGTAATACATTCCTGGATAAATAAAAGCTTATGCATGCAGATCATTCTTAATAAACATAGTGGAATTACACACTATCTACACACCGTTTCATCATGCATCTCAATATAAACACATCGGAATCAACACACACGCAGAAGGGAGTACATCAGCCTATTTCATTCCAGGAAGAATAATGAAACAACCATACAATAATCAACCCCATTCTCATGCTATGCACAAGCTTCATGTCAACTAGCTTAAGATAATAATATCATTCAATTAACATAAGAAATTAAACATGCAGAACAAAACACAAAATGATCACAATTTAAACCACATAGAATACTTATCTTTAAGATGAAACTGTCCAACAACTGGCTATGAGAGAGCAATGTTCCACCCAACCATATATCTTTGTCCATCCTATATTCTTTCAGCTGAGAGATCACTGCCGAGCTGGGATGTGTATCCACTTAGGAGGCACTAAATAGGTTCAGTCACAGCCATGGTTTCACTCAACTGGTCATGCTAAGCCAACACACAGTTGGGTTTATCAAGCATGCAATAAGAAAGGGGGAGGATGCTAATCCAATGAGCTCAATCACAGAGCTACAAACATCTCGAGCTAAATTCAAGCAATGCAATCCTTTGTTTCAACATTCACACTTGGATTTCTCACAATTTTGTCATCAAATAACTATGTCCTGTCATTGGATTTCTAGGCTATAAAAGCTGGGTTTTCCAATGGAATTTGGGGTATCTAATACTCTCAAATTTGCCCCAAGCTTCTTATATATCCATCCCCGATTGGATTTCATTGTTAAATACCAATTCTGGGTGTTTTTGGCTCTTCAAAACGTGGGTTCTTGCAAAGTTGCGATTTTGGGTTTTCTTCTCACTGCGGGGCACATGTAATGGATGGAAACTGAAACGACCATCTTCCACAATGGAATGGGAATGATGAACCGATCTCATACCCTATTGGCAACCTTTGGTTCAATCCCACACCCCCTCACCACTCCCTAGTGGATACACATGGCCCCTTCTCATTAGTTGCTTCCATAGCCAGTTTTGGTATTTTATTGCAAGATGTTTATTTACATCATTTTTTTTACAATGTTCCATGGCTTAATAACACATGGGTAACATAATATCTAATACTTTCTTTTTAACTAAAAATCTGAGCATCCACTAGCAGGGCCTTGGCCTTGAGATTCACGCTAGGAAAACATACATCACATGTATACAATATTAAAAGCTAATATATCCTAAGGGTCAAAATGGGGTATTACATGTTGTCTTTGTACTGTTCATTGGACATTTCCTAAACAAATGACCATATTCATGGCATCTTCGACACCAAAATGGGATTTGTTCATAATCCAGGGTTTAGACCTAGTCCTCATCCTCCCACGACACTCTGATCGCTTCTGGTATTTCTTTGGTCAGATCCATGTAGATGCTAATGCTAGCGTATGTTGTGTATCTTTGAATCCTAGTATGTTATGAGATTTTGATGAATTTTCTAAGAGAGTTCCCTAGGTATTCCAATATTCCCCCGGTAATGAGTATAGCCTGATCCAAGCTGGCGCTACTTTCATATCTTCCTTCTCCAGATCAAACTTTTCCTTCCAGGGTCTTAGGAATAAGCCTACCGAGTAAAAGAAATCCATCCCCCCATCCAGAACTCTTTTCCTATCTTCAATATTAAGAAAAGAGATGGTGAAAAAACCCATTGGATCCCAAATGAAGGTCACAGTGTCCCTTGGGTCTCCAAGATGAGTTGATCCACCAGACTAGGGTTTTTTTTGAAGGCTGCATTCCCACAAACTTCCCAATCAGCGTGTGATCTTACATATACTTAACTCTTTCCCTAATATTTGAAGATCTAACATGCATGGTCGGAATCAGGGTCGCTTTAGGCATGCATTGCCCTGGATTCCAAGCCATCGGTCTCTTTGTCTAGGTCTCAAGATGATCTCGAGCTATTGAAATATCCCCGATCTTTAGCCCTGCCGGATCAGAGAGCGGGGAGACTTGTCTTCCTCCCCCTTACCTTCTTCCGTTCTTTCGTTAATGCATCTCCCTTCGTAGATCCTCGTCAAGTCCTTTCGCCTCCAGATTATTCTTCCAAAACTAATTCGATAAATGATAGTGTTGAGGTCTTCACGTGTAGAATGCGTGATTTACTTGTTGTAATAAAAGTTAATTGCTCATGAATTAGGACATCTAGCAAGTTTGATTTATGGGAAAACCATATGGCCATGTGGGGTTGTTCCCGATCATATATTACATGGGGTTACTGGGTGATAATTAAATACTGTAAATTGATGGATTCTAGTGTCAAAGTTTAGTTAAATAAGTGTCGTAATTTTGGCACTCCTTATATATTAAAAGTTGAATTTTATTAATAACAGAGAGATGAAGTTGCCCGTGGGGGGGGGCGGGGGGGTTAGAGAAAGTGGTAAAGTTGAAATGTTGTAAATGGTTGTAAATGGAAGGTCTCGTGTTCAAATCCCCCCCAAACTTACACGTGCGCCATGGTTTGGGCCCTATGGATGCACCTAGGGGTATAGTGGTAACGATATTGGATCATTGGACCCTGTGTCACGTGAGTACTAGCTCAGCCCCTAGTTGTTGATTCCCCTGGTAAAAAAACCATAGATATGAACTTATTATGTGATTAAATGGTGATGGGTCGCTGCCCATAAATGTAATGAATAAATAAACTACATGTTAAAAGGATTTATAGATCGGCTGTATTCATGTGTCGTCACATTGCATTGACTTTGCATTGGCATATAGACTTGCATTGGAAGGGTCGTATTCCTTAATGATTGGTTGTTTTAAATTATTTGGTTTGTTGGCATGTTGGCCTATCCTTGTAGAACATTATTTCGTTGTGCTTAACTTATAATTAGTTCTTCCTTGCTAGAATCCCTCAAGTATTCGGTCCCTAATGATATGTTGGGATTGGGTACGTTACATATTTCAATCTTCTCTCTTAAGTTTTGCTCACAAAAAGTTTCCCACCAATTTTTGAAATGGGGGACAACCTTAAGGAACACAAAGGTGATCTTTTCCATGTTGGAAGAATTGTGGATAGTGAAATACCCTTATAGCAGACTCAACCATTTATTTAGGGAATCAACATCGACATAGCCTTTAAATAAAGGAATATAAAATTTAACTTGTACCTTCAAGGGTGAGGCTCCTCCGAAGTGACTACCTTATGACCCCTCCATTGTTGTCTGCATCCGTCAAAGGATTTGGGCGAAATTGTCCATCATCTTGTTCCTTTGTCGCACAAGAGCTTCCTCGAGCAACAACTTGAGAGGATCTCCTTATCCATATTCTCTCCTTTCCTTAGCCATTGGAGGCAGTTTGGTCCATTGAGGGCGGTCTTTCTCAAGCTCAACTAGTTCAAGACCCAACTATCTATATCCCAACCTTCTGGTTGACATGCTCAAAGAACTAACAAAAGAGCAATTTGTTCTCATACCACTGATCTAGATTTATATGAGAAAGAAATGAAAGAGCACATATAGAACCACATACACAGATACAATGTAGGAAACACATGATACGATAAAAATAAATTCTATTAACTAAATAAAATAGAACATACTGTAAGAGAAAGCAACTAGGATGGTGGTAGTTTTATCTTTAAGAAGAAATGTGGCGACTATGCTCATTCGTCACAAGCTGATTACAAAAGGAGGTGGATGGGTTTTTTTTATCATAAACATGATGGAAAAAATCCTAAACATCCAAAAACCTAACCCTAGGAGATGAACCGTAAAAAGGTTTGCGAGCCTCGAGGTGGTTAGTTGAGGTGTCAACTTCTTGGGGGCATAAATTTTGACTAAGATCTCTATTTAGGGAACTCACTAGCCCATTGGAAAGGTCTAGTCGAGAAGTACATGTTTTTCCTATCTAGACATCCCTTTGGCTATGAATAGATTGAGGTGTCACCAAAAATTTCCATTTAGGGCCTCAAAACAACCCCAGAAGTTTTGGACATGAATATCCATAAAAGACTGCCAAACTGGAAAAGTTGTCTTGAGCCCATGAAATAGGTGGGTGGCCACCAATATTCATCTAGAGAAGTCCTCCAAACTAAAAAAATGCCAAATTGAAAAAATGGTTTTAATCCAATGGAGTTTTAATCCAATGGAGTAGGTGGGTGGTCGCCTATATCCATCTAGACCACAATATGACAATTTTTCATAAATAGACTAAAGAAAGGTTGAACATGGACATGATCAAGGAGCTCAATGATGGGTAAGGAAAAAGGGTTGTAAGTTTTGATGCAATAAGGGAAGCAATTTTCTCTCATTTTAAGGAGTTATATACTGAACAGGGTATCACCAACCCAGGAGCAAAGGTGGAAATGTACAAAGAAATCCCAGTCCTACTCCATCAACAAGATAATCAAATCTTGGAAAGGCCAATCTCAAAGGAGGACGTCACAACAACTATATGGGGGTTAAACCTGCACAATGATACTAGTACTAATGGATTTCCCATTTGTTTTTTTCAAGCATTATGGTCACTCATTAAGCATAATCTTTGGAATATGCTAAACTAGACATGTGGAAAATATATGATTGGAAGGGATACCAACTGATCCTTTATTTATCCTATTCCAAAAGATTCTCGACCTACTTCTTTGAAGTGGTTTTGTCCCATCTCACTCTATAAATCAACCTATAATAATTTAACCAAAGTTTTGGCCAATAGAATCAAGTGTCTCATTACAAAAATAATTTCAGATAATCAAGGGGGATTCAGAGTGGAAAGGCAGATAATCGACAATATTATTTTAGTGTAGGATGCGATCCATTCTAGCTATAAACAAAAGGAGAAGGGGATGGCCATAAAGTTGGATTTAGATAATGCCATTAACAAAAGGAGGCACAACTTTCTCTTTTTTTGTCATGGAATGTTTTGGCTTCTCTTATGACTTCATTAAATGGATTAAATCCTACACTGGGTGGCATTAGATTACACCATTAGTAAAGGGAAGTCCCACTTCTTTATTCCAAGCATCTTATGGCATCGAGCAAGGATGCCCCTTACCCCCCTTCCTTTATTTAATTATTGTTGAATCTCTAAGTAGCAAATTAAAGACTTCCACACAAAACGAAGATATTATAGGCATTTCGATCACCAGGGGAATTAAGGCTACAAATTATTCCCAGTTTGTTGATGATACTATTCCCTTGGGTGGCGCATCTTTGATCATTGACTCACATTTCAAACATTTCTTAAACTCATTTGTGGAAGCCTCTTGTGATGAGATTAATGTTGGATAAAGTAGAATATATAGTTGGAACTACTTTCCAATACTCCTCCATCAAATATTAACCATCCTTAGGTTTGGCATCCAATCCAACTGGTCTTCCTTTAAATATTTGGGGGTTCCTATTTCCTTGGGAAAGGCTCGGATTACATATTGACAAGCTCTATCGTACAAAATCAAGTTGAAAATCCATGGTTAGGGGATTCGATGGCTCAACCCTATTGGTAAGCTCATTTTAATTAAATATGTTCTCTCTTCTTATCCCCTTTTTTATGTTCGTCTATGATATCCCCTATAAGTGTAATGACTAGTATTAGCAAAGAAATATGTTGCTTCCTATGGCAAGGAGGGAAGAGAAATCAACAGATATTTCATCTAGTAATCTGGGAAATTGTTCAGAGCCTTTAGGATAATGGTGGCTTAGGTGTTTGAGAACCACGTCTCATGAATATACCAATCGGATCTAAACTTCCGTGGATAATGGTTTCAGGGAAACACGGATAGTGTAAGGACATCTCAAGAAACAAGTACATTGGTTAGGATCGATTGAGTTGCCTTGATGATCATCAAGTAGAGGGAAGCAGGATTGGTATTTGGGAAGATTGCTAGGCATCTGAGAAGATCATATAAAACAATATGTACTAGATTCTAGGTAATGGGAAGCAGATTGTGATGTGTTAAGACAAAATCCTGAGGGGGCTCCCTTATCTAGCCAAGGAGGACTTCATGAAATCAAATATTAGTTCAAATCACAAGGATTTTGATCCCTCTTTGATATATTGGACTAGGCATAGTTGTGTATTTTGAAAGGATGTAAATATATTGTTGTCACTGAAAATTTAGGCTATGACTATGAGTTTCTCCTGTCCCTTATTCAAGGTCTTCTCCGACTCACAAAAATTGCAAAGATGAAAGAGGATGGGTTGTGCTAAAAAACTACACAATTAAGGAAGGTTATGATAAGATCATGAGTAGTCTTCTTCATCGCCTATTTTATTGTATGTGGAGAAAAATCCAGCATCAAGACATGTTTCCCAATATCAATATGTTCTATTGGATTATTTCCCACAATTGGATACTCACATAAAAAGAAATTTAGGAAAAGGAAGATTGAAGGCCCTTCTTCCATATGCGTCATGTGTAACAAGGAAGGGGAGAGTTCAAGGCACCTCTGTCTGAAATGTGATAATGTTAACAAGGTATGGGCAAGTATTCTTGGTAAGCTTCAATTTATCTTTATCCTTCTTAGTCGATGGAGCAATTTCTTTCTCAAAAGGAAGGACTTTAATCATGGTTCTCTCTTTAATAAGCCTTCCTTATAACGGATTTGGAATGCCTTATCCAAACATGTCTTTGGATGCTCTGGTTGGTTAGGAATAAGACTATTTCTTATAAGAAATATCTTCTACCTTCTTCCACTGCGTCTAAACCCAAGGCATTTCTTTGGGATTCTATGCTCTCGAGGGGAATCTCATTTTTATCTTCAAAGCTATTAATCATTTTGGAGAAGCCTTTGGTCTCTAATATCCTATCAAAGAGCCCCCTTCAATCCAATTTTCATCTTCAAAATTCGTCCTCTTTAAATTGGCAATTGAATATGCATGAGGAAGAATTTTAAGAGTGGTCAATTAAGCATAAAAATTATTATTATTATTTTTTTAATGGTGCCTCCAAAGGAAATCCAGGGGTGACAAGTGAGGGAGGAGTCTTTTTAGACCCTGGGGGATAATTGCGAACACCTTCTCCTAGGGGATTGGAATAGCAACAAATAAATAGGCGCCATGGTTAACATTGATGATGGGAGAAGAAATCCTTGCATCACACTAGGTTGGGAAAGTTATTGTTTTTTTTTGAATCAAGTAGTCTCCCTAGGATGGTTTAGTTGAATCCATGAAACAACTTTGTTACCATATCTCTCTTCTAGATACGTGAATGGATGAGGCCGAAGAGCACGTTTAAGTGCAGGGTGGGAAGGTTGGAAAGTTAATGGAATATATGAACAAGTTATTGAACTTATCTCAGGAGAGTCATTGTCAGGAAAATTCCGAATCATCACTTCGAGTTCAAGATGAAGACTTTGTTCACCAGCCTTCCAAGGAATATATCGATTTGGACTCTTTCAAGCAATCTAGTGGTGTATAGTTATTTGATGTTGCAATTTGGTTCTTCCCTTTTGTTGTTGTTCTGTTTTACAATTGCATCGTTATATTAGGATAGTTTATACACATATATCGCATCAAAGGTTTTGTGCTAGTTGGGGTATTTTTGTATGTAACCCAGAGACATGGAATCTTGGATTGTGATGTTCACCTTCTTCACTGGGTGACATGTGTTTGTAATTTTTTTTTTGGTTTTTCAGATCTTTTAATATAGATTTATAACCATTTCCATTAAAAAAAATCATTGTTAATATGAAACAATGACTTGGGTGCGAGGAGTGGGAGGGGTCATCATGGACCCTAAAGGAAAAATTATGAATTTTTTTGCATGGTGTCTTGAAAGAAGAACAAATCATTAAAGGAAATTTCAATTTAAAATGGGCCTTCCAAAAATAATACAAATTCCATGTCATCATGTATTAGCCAATCAAAATGCTTTAAAATTAAAAAAGGGAGCACCTGTTAAACAATTTTTTATTATAAATTTGGGGATAGGTATCATAAAAAAAACTACTTTTTTTTTCTTCATATTTTCGACATATCTCCCTGTGTTTTTACTCAAATTTCGATCAGGAGAGCTCGTTGGATGCAGAATTAAATTCTACATCCAACGAGTACCCACTTGACATACTTTTGATGGGCCTCTCTACCCCAAAAACAAGAAATACCTGAAAAAACACAGGGAGATGTGTCGAAAATACGAATAAAAAAAGTAGTTTTTTCTTTTCTTCCTCCAAAATTAATAAATATTATTTTATTAATTTTCCTTAGGAGGCCCATTTTGAGTTGAAATTTACTGTAATTTGAATCAAACATAACGACTGGATCTATTGCAAGGCATGGAAATTTCATCACAGTTAAACATTCCAAAAGCGTCTTTGGCGAATCCAGGTTCATAATAAAAAAAATGTGTAGCCCATATAAGAAGAACTCTACCAAATGTGGAAGAATACATAAAAGAATTCATAATATCCCCATTCCTAGCTCAGTTGTCTATTATCATGTAAAGTGAGAAAACAAGGGGTTGGTTGACGATTTGGCAAGTCAAAAATCAAGTATAGATCAAGGAATGATAGCTTATGATAATCAAATTTTGCAAGAAAGTGGATCCTATGCTAAGAAAACAAGAAGGGGGTCATTTTACTAGGGATAACCAATGCAAGAGTATATTAACTCCTTTGAGAACGAGGATTAGGAGGGGAGTAATCCAACACTCCCTTCAAATCCCAACCTTGAGGCCATGCTCACATGGAGGTATGTGGTGGTTTCCAAATGAGATGAGTACACAACATACTAAATTTGGATCATGGAGTGCTTGTGGCATTAATGCCATCATAGACACAATCTTGTTCTCCTCTTGCATTGTTTAGGTTCACATAAGCGAGGATTTGATGGTTAATAAGGGTGATTGCAAGGCGAAGACGATGGATAAATTGGTAAATTGGGGGAAGTTGCAGTGTATAAATCATTTCGAGGAGCAGAAGCTCTATTGAGACTTGTCTGCATTTAGTTTTGTTGTCACAGAGTGGAACAATTCCCCTCCCCTATGTGTTTTTCCTTTCTCAAGGAGAGAGGAAGAGTATATGTATTCTTTTGAGTTTTTTATTATTAAATCCACTAGGCAATATTCACATACTATATTTCAACCCACCCTTTCAGGTATACAAGATCATCTGAATTCACCCATAGTTAAAAGGTCTTCTTCCCTTCTTATAGAGTACGGAGGAACCATGTCCTTCTAGTGTAAAATTTATGCAAGTTTCAGAGGTTATCTAGAGGATTTAAAAAGAATGTTATAGGTAGTTCAAGAAGGGATTGGGGGAGTGCATAAAAAAATTGCTACCTTGATTGAGGAAGCACATTATAATAGAAATAACATAGCTTGTTTGGAATATCGCATAGACGACCTAGATAACAACATGCATGAGCAAATTATCTTGATGGACGAGATCATAAAGGACCTGGAACAATTGGTGAAAATGAATCATTGCAGCCTTTGTCAAGCATCAACCTTGAGTGAAGCCAAGCCCATGGATGAAGTTGTAATTATTAAGTCAATTAAAGGAAGAATGGACAAGAATGAATAATTTAGATGGTTTATACAACAACCCATGTTCTTATGTTTTTTTGTGCTCTTTTTTGGAATAAGTTTGTCAAACTCTATAGTACCCATGTGATAGAAGTAGGCAAAAAAATTGTTGGTACATTTTTGTATACAACTAAGATTTATTTTGAATGGACTCTGTTATAGCCTGTTTTTGTTTCTCATTTTAAAGCATTTGCTTGTTTTTAAAGTATGGCTTTTCTTTCATTTTAAAGTTTTGAATTTAGTTTCTTTTAAATTTTTCTTTGATTTTATGCTTATACGTATAGTTGATTTAATAGGTTTCCTTCTAATTTTGGTTTTACTTAGTGAAATTTATGGTTTTTAGGGCTTGTAGAATGTATATGACTTAAAGGTTCTAAAAAATATCATAAAGTTTTATTTAAAACCATTTAACTAAAGTTTAACCCTTTGCTGTGAGTTTTGATTTAAAAATTGTTAAAACATATATTCTTGTAGCGCAAGCTCAGAAAAGGTAAACATGGGCGCTACAAGAAAATCATGCTATCTGAAAAATCATGATTTTGGCTCGTAATTTTCAAAATTCGTGCATAAGAGAAGTCTTTCACAATTGTCGACGAGTTTGATACGTGTTTCAACCACAATAATAATTGTGACAAGTGTTGTGAGATCAGGAAAATAATCATTTGGGTGAGTTGCGGTTGTCCAGAGGTTATGAGATACGGAATAGTGGAATGATAATGATTATGTACGATGAGGAAAATTCTCCATTAGCTACGTATTTCTTGAATGCATGAAGACCATAGAAGCCGTGGGAAGACCTAGCAGTTTGTGATTGAAGATTGAAGAAGGTCGACAATTTAGGGTTTGTAGGGTAACTGTTTAGCACTGTCGTGGCAGCCAGAGATAGACTTAAGAATGAAATTGGACACCTGGGAAGATAGGAAAGCAGATTTCTAGCAACCGAATCGATTATTCAGATAGGTATGAAGCAAATTATTGAAATGTTCCATGAGTTCGGGTTCACATTGACAGAGGATTAGTTATTGAGATTAACTAAGAATGCTAAGTTCATAAACTCAATTTTTGCTCAATGTCAAATCTTCTTTGTTAGTAGAGTCGAAATACTTATCAGTTGAAGAAGTGAAATTTATGTCAAGGGTTTAATTTTCTCAGCATATGTTTGACTGTTAAATTTGCAAATATTCGAATAGTGTTAAATTTTTTATTGAAGGAATCACATTTAAGATCAATCATCCAGAATGAAGAGGAGTGGGAAAACAAACCGAGCTGAACCCTCAGATATGTCTTGGGTTCAAGCTTTCCCTGACTGTGCAAGGTTATTTTCAGAAGCAGGATGGATAAAATATTTTGAGAAGATTGATGGACATCACACAGAAGTTTCATATAAGTTTGCTCAGGGATTGAACAATGGCATAGTTACTTTTAATACCCTAAAGATTGAGCTGACTAGAGAGCTAATAGCAGAGGCTACAGGCATTCCTGAAGAAGGTGAATATTGGTTCAAGAAGGTACCTTTTACCTTTGATTCACAGAATTACTTGCTTCCAAATGTTGTTGTAGACTGGGGTAAAGGAGTGCATATTCAGAAGTTCAAACCAGAGTGGAGAGAACCAATTAAAATTCTACAAAGCTACGTAACTTGTGAAGGAAGATATGCATTTGTATTTAAATATCATTTCAGGTTTCTGCAGCATCTAAATCATGAAGCAAAGATGAACCTTCCTTTCTTTTTCCTAAAGAGTTTGCAAAAGATGTCCAACAGAGTAAAATAGCATCAAGATCATACTCAACAGTCCATATTTCATCATGGTCTAATTAAGTCAATCATAAGTACAGTGCTCCAAAAGAAGGAAAAGACCTGGGACTATTTTCTATTCTGGTCTGGATTTCAATCTGAGAAAGAAGACCAATCAAAGAAAAGACAACTGAACAAAGGACAAAATTTAGTTAAGAAATTGAAGAAAAAGGTCATAGTTGAGATAGAAGAATAAAGTGTGCAAGGAAAGTCTGTGACACAAAGGGATGAAAATGCTAAAAATGAACGGAATAAGGTTGAGCAAGATGAAATATCAAAGGGTCAAATGCAGGATTTAGAGCATGTAGAAGATAGCCTGCATGAAAAAGTAAATCAGGGAGTAGATGAAATTTTGTTAGAATAGGAACAAGTCCTTACAGGAGTACAGTCAGAAGGTAAGAAAAGCCCATTGATTGATGAAGCTAGGGTTGACACTGAACAAGATTTACAGGAACAGTCTGAAGAAAAGTTGATGTCACAAGGAATCAAAAGAAAGGTGGTTTAGCTAGCATCCATAAAACACCAAGGAAAAAAATTGAGCATGCTGGGAGAGATTGGGGCAGGTTGGAGACCTAAGACCAGACCCAAGAATAAATTGAGATTGAACATGAAAAATTTGCTAAACCCTAAGTTAGCTCGGAAGAAAATCACAGTGATAGAAGACTCTTTATCCCAAGAAGAGTTACAAGAGAATGAAGGTTTAGATGTAAAAGAGATGAAAGGTAAGAAACAGGTTATTTCAAAGGATAAGTCAGCCTTAACTGAAACTAAAATCTCAGAGATGCTAAAAGAGGTTCAAAGGAAAGTAGTTTTATACCATCATCAAGATGATTCAATGAAGAAGCACTCAGTCATGACAAGTTTTTGTGCAGAGGAAGAAAATATTGTAGAATCATCAGCTCAATGCAGTTTTGAAGTTAATCAGTCTTAACGGGATCCTGTAGCTATGACAGAGCAACAAGAGGAGGATGAGGAGATCTTTAAGAAATTCAAGATTTCTTGGATGCCAGAAGAAATGCATTCAGCCTCAGAAGGAAAATGTATTGATTCGGAGAATGAAAATTTACAGAGAAGCATCAAACAATATAAGTATTAGATAGAATACCTGCATGAAACAAATGAGGGGTTAGTAGCTGCTAACAGAAGATTAAGAGAAGATTTAGAGGAGGTCAATAACCATTATCAAGAGTTAATTGCAGTCTCTAAGGAAGCTTTGAAGAGGAAAAGACAGACACAAAGTCTGTGTGCAGAATTGAAGCAAACTGTTCAAGCCATAACACATCAAAATTAGGAGCTTTCAAAAAGAGTCAAAGACCTAGAAGCTAACCATCAGAAAACAAGAAGAAAGACTCAAGCATCGGAAGGGATAACTCTTTTGGCAGAGGCTGCTAAAGATTTGTAAAATGCTTTAAATGATAGTGGTTATTAGTTAATTTTTGTAAAGAAGTTAGTTTAATATCTATGACTCTATTTTGTTAAGTAATTCGGTAGTATGACCTAAAAAATAGTTTTTCAGTTATGTAACTATTTTTGGGTAACTAAGATAAAAGTAAGACTGAAAAATGACAGAGGTTTCGAATTTTTGTACAAGGGGAGGCTTTCAGCTACTATGCAGAGCTAAGTTTCAGAAAACTCTTATGCATGTTGGATTACTGATTATGTTATATATGCAATCTATAAGCCCATTTTATCTTCTATGCTGGTTTCATTTTTTATTAGTGTGATCACTCAGTTTATGAATTCATTTCTTGTTTAAGGTTGTTTCTCATGGAATGCTTATGAACTGTGGATGAAACTCAGTTATTTGCTTATGCTTTTCTGGTTTATTTTTACATATATTATACATCTCAGTCTTATATTCTGCATAATTTAGTTTTTGTTTTAGCCTTATGAGTTTTACCCTCTTGTTTACAAACTGCAAAACCAAAACCCTAAAAAACCTGTTTTACTTAATTTTGTTTTATGAGATTGTGTTGGTTGTTCTTTAGTAGTCTGAGAACAATTTTCTGGTACTAACAGACTCTATTAGTATTTGTTAAAGTTTTGATGAAGTTTAATTCTCTATTAAGGATCATTGTGCTCACCTATTTAATATAAATCTTTTTCAATTTTTATTTAAAAAAAGAAACAATAAAATATTAATAAATCCATTATAATTAGAAATTACATTTTTCTATAATTTAAAGAGAAAATTATATAAAAAGTTTTTTTTTTTAAAATGAAACGGTTAATGATAGATTGATTAGGTGGTCACGGCCTCAGCATAAAACGACCAAAATTTAGAATTATAGAGACCCAATTCCTGTAAAAACAACTGAGCCAGAATTCTGAAAATTAAAACGACATGCAATCGGGACTGGGCATGATAAGCAACACAACGGTTCTATTCAATGTTAAGAGCTTGGGGTTTGAAAAATGGGCATGAAAAACAACTTCAACACTGTTAACTGAATAAACCTTTGTAGAAACAATTCTCCAAATTCGAATGCTGTCTATTCATCTCAGAGTGGCACCATTGTCTGATTTGCCGAGAATCCAAAGAGACCTGCATGGGAATTTTTTTTGTCTCACTATATCATAGGAGAATTACTTTATTCTTCAACCAATACCATAATTCCTCAAAGGAAAACAAGATTGTCAGTTCATGGAATGGGGTGGAGGGTCCTAGGTTCATAATTTACGATTAGGCAACCATGATCTAGCTTACAGCCCTTGTTAGCCATCTTGTCAGCTTCATGATTTGATCCACATAGAATGTGATAGATTTGGATCTTGGAGAAGCATTGAAGAGCTCTTCATATCTAATTTAATGTCATATTGAGGCTAACATTGCCAAAGTGATTACCTGAGTGAAGAATTTTGATCACACCTTGTGAATCCCCAAAGATTTGGACCCAAGTGATTCCCTTAGCTAGAGCCAATTGGAAACCCTTGAGAAGAGAAAGAGATTCACATGATTATTTGTATAGTAGCCTAATCCCGAGCTAAAGATAATATCAAGAGTTATTTTCGAGGAGAATATTACACCACCGGCTCCAGCGACTCCTGGGTTCCCTTTGGAAGCTTCATCGAAGAAAATGGTTGCAATATTTTGGAGTTTCCACCAGTTATGGAAATCCATATTTGAAAGTTTGAGAATCCAAGCTAGATTGGAAGTTAGGCACTTAGCAATATTTATATTTTTACCGGCCTTTAAGGATCCAAGCCAAAGATGTTCTACAAGGATGTCCAAATCTTTTCACTTGCTCCTTATCATCTCCAGGAGCAAGGTCTTAGCTTTGGCATCCACTTGCGTTGGAGTTTGTCTCTGATTATTGAAGATAATGTTGTTTTAAGCTAACCAGATTTTCCAGCATATTATTTTAGGGAGACTCAACCAAGAATTTTTCCAGAAAGGCTTGCAAGATAGAGAAGGAGGAGAGTGGTTTTTCCAAGTAGAGAACAAAGGAACAATCGAAATCTGAGAAGGGGGGGATGTTTAGATACTGGAGAGTAATAGTCCAAAGAAAGAGTGCAAAGGAGAAGTCCACGAAAAGGTGGTCTATGTTTTCCAAGCTATTGCAGCATAAAGGCATTGATGGGATCCCAAGAAGCCTATTTTAACAATATTTTCTCCAGTTGGAATTTTCCTAGGCATTAAGAGCCAGGTGAAAAAATTGATTTTGGGGAGGCCAACGAGTTCCATACTGGGTTCCAGAGTAAACGAGTGGGGAGAGATGCCTTACAATATTGTAACACTTTGAATCCTTGGGCTACTGTGTAGAATCTTGATACCCCCATCCCCACTTGTATTTAGCATGAAGATAGAGGGGGGGGGGGGCATCCTGTGAGAGACGAGAGGAGATAATTCTTCTTGGGAAGAAGATGATCCGGAACTTTTTGAAGAGACCACTCCAGCCAATTTCCAAGCTCATCCCAATGGGAAATTTCTGCGAGAGTTGTCAGGCCTCTTTGAGTAAACTAGATCTTGAGATAGGAGAGAGAGGTTGATTTCTTGAGGGGAGGGATACCATTGGTGCTATCCATACAAATCCATGCTTTTGATCCATTTCCACGGATGTGATACATTTGCTGATAAAAAAACTTGATTCCAGCTCTGCAAAGGTTCTAGATTGTAGTTCCTTTGGGGATTTTGTCAGAATGTAAATTACACGTGGATCTCCCTTTTAAGTATTTTTCCACAGGAATTTACTTATAGGACGGGAAGGGTTGGAGAACAGCTTCCAGAGGATTTTCCTGCCCAGCACCAGGTTGACCAAGTGAGTGTCTCTTACCTGCAAACCACCATCGATCAATGGTCTTTTGACGGTGTCCCATCTTACAAGGTGTAATTTGCTTTGATTTCATTTTCCTCCTTTCCATAGGAAACCTCTAAGAAGACGATAGACTTGGTCCATAGTTGTCTTGGGTGCCAAGAGAATGGAGGATTAATAAATGGGAAGAGAAGAAAGCACTAATTTGATCATAACAGGTTTTCCTCCATAATTGAGCCAATGTCCTTCCCAGGCGACAGTTTTGGTCTTGATCTTGTTAAGAACCTCTATCCAAAGAATGGATTTGGTTGATCCCAAACTAGAGGGAGGCCCAGATAGTTGATTTTTTCCCAGGAAGCATACCCGAAGAAGCCCAGAAGATGAGCTATTCGCAGAATCATGATTTGGTCAACATTCCATCTGTAAACTGTACTTTTCTTGTTATTTACCATAGCTCCTGAAGCTTGGCAATAATTTCGATTTAGGTCTTGAAAAGTTCTTGTGATCTTTAATGAGGAACCTCCTAGAAAGAGAATCATCAGCGAATAAAGCATGATTTAGAGGAGGGAGGCCTTTTTACAGTCGAATCCCCATGATCTTCTTTGTTAACCTAAAAAATCCCTCACTCAGCTCTACATGGCCTACACCACCCAAGGACATCCATGCACGACCCTCATTTGACCCCCACACCCTCAAGAAGGCTTGAAAACAGGAAAAAGGGTTTAAAAACCCCTAAAAAGAGACTAAATAGCTCTCATAGGGGTTAAAGCCTCCAAAAATGGGCTAAAACCCCTCAAAGGAGCCTAAAACCCTAAAAGGAGCTAAAGATTGAGTGAAAGGGGCTAAAGCCCTGACCAGAGGCTTAGAACCCTAAAAAAGCTATAAATAGAGGGGTGGGGGTCACTCTCAAAACATTCCTCCCTTGCATACTGTTATGCTACCCGAGTGGATGCCTTGAGACCATTTGTCTCTCAAGCCACCCACACTCCCTCTCATCCATCCTCCCATTGAGCCATAGCTCCCCCATTGCCAAGAGAGAGGTGCTTCTCCAAGCTAGGGCATGGTGGCCCATTTCCACTAAGAGGTATAAGCTTTGTTTATTGTCATTTTTATTCTAGTTTTTCTAACTTAATTTGCTTGCAGGTTTATTTTATGTTCTAACAAGTTGTATGCAGGTTTCTGGAGTCTAACCTTGTGTGCAGGGTTTCTATTTCTTTCTTTTCTGTTCTCTTTGCTTAAGTTCCATTTTGTTTTTCTTGCATTACCATTAGGAACCCTACCCTTCCATCCTATAAACAGAAGGTAGCCATTCCTACCCTGTAGTAAGGGAGAAATCCCTGCTACAGATATGGCGACCATACCAGGTCGATCCCACAGGATCCCTGGTTTTATTTTTCAAAGTTTCATTTTTTAATTCTGTTTTTTGCCCTAGTTTAAATTTATGTTAAAATCTAGTTTAGATCTCTGTTTATTTACATTTATAGGTACTACCAAGCCTCCACAAGGTGAATCTAAGTCCATTTGGCCACAGTACATGTTACTGTCGGCTGGATCTGACTCAGGACCAAAGAATTTTCAATTTCCAGAGCAGGTTGCTCTAACCGGGCCCAGAGAGGGGACTAGGTCGCTCATTCTGGCTTGATAGGTGTGACCAGGTCACCTATTTACCCCCGAAAGGTGTGACCCCCTTCCATAAGTCATCCCACTCTTGTCTGCAGATTCTGAGCGACCCCTCGCCTGTTTCTGGGAAAATTTGGCGACCCCCTCGCCACATTTGACCTGAAAAGTGCGATTTGTCACTAAGAGTTTAAAAAAAAAAGTTAAGAACTGGCATTGCGGCTCAGCCACCTGTGTCCATCCAAACTGTTTTTGTTTCTGTTTCTGTTCATTTCATTTGTAGAATGTGTAAATCAATGTGTAAATCAATGGTTAATGGATTAATGAACAAAGGTTGATTGAAATTTACTTAAAATCAACATCTTTCCTAGCCCTTCCTCCTCTACTCTGTCATCACCCTTCGGGGTATTCTGGGATAAGACGAAGGGTGAAGCTTGTATAGTAATAGGCACTTCACCTATTATTTTTCGAAGCCACTAAAAACGGGTGACTTGGAAGGTAGAGGGGGTAGAGAAGGAGGGCTTCTCACGGTGCTTAGCGTCCTCCCTGTTGACCAACCTTGCATCCGGAGGGTGACCTATAGATCTACAGATGGGCTTAGTCCCATTGTGTTGAGAACCCAGTACCCTCTACTGGTCGAAGAGAAATATAGGTGCAAGGCAGTCACCTAGTCAGGCTATCATAGTTCAGGTTCACAAATGGTACATGTGTAAAATTTATGATTACTATTTACTGCTTTCATTCACAATGTTGTAAACTCTGTGGAATATTCATAAACCATTTAAGCAGCCACCAGGTATAACAGAAAAAAAAGACATACACACCATACCATATAAATCAACCCAACTCAGTTCATGACGCTGAGTAAGCCATTCAAATTTACAATTTACACTAAGTTAAACATCTGCAGTCTTTCAGGACATAAGTTCCTGATTGCCTTAACCGTGGGAAGTACTTGGGCTCAGCCTAGAAACTCATTGTGAGGAGTACCACGGGAACCCTAAAGTAGCTGGCCGCTGAGAGGAATCGCCAAGTGAAATGGGCAACGACCCCCACCGATTGACTAGCACTCCCGTGAGGAAAACGCCAAGCGTTGTCTTCTGGCAGTATTGGTGGCCGAGTGACCACCTGAAACCAATAGGAAGTCATTGAAACTGGGGTCCAAAAATCATTACCACCATTTTGACATACAAATATGACACGATTGATCCCTCATGCTCTTCCTCACTCCTAAGAGGCAAACCACCACAATACGGGTCATTAAACTGACATCATTGAGACCATTCTCGACAACCTTCTACACCATCAGATGGCCACATAGCCTCTGATTCAGAGTCAGACCCGTATTAGTTTGAACCAGATCTACACACTGCACCATCAAGCCCCATGGTTGGTGCAAACCTGGATCCATTTTTCGGCATAGTTATTGCTAGTGGACCCATGTCCACACCACAAACCACCACCAACACCCCTTTAGGTGGCCCCAACATAGTCATGCAAACCGTCATAAGCCAACTACCACCACCCATATTGACCAGTCAAGTTGTCCCACCTGCAACACATGGGGGCAGTATGCCTTGAACCCACACTGCCCCTCCTGTCATACATGGGGGCAGTGGCCCTTCCACCTACACTACCGCTCCTACCACACTTGGAGGCACTTTCCCGTCCACAATGGTGCCACAAATACCCCTAGTTATGTAGGTGCATTAGGTACTTGCAAACCCCACCACCATGGCTGCCCCATCTCACATCAACCTGGGGTCAAACCTTCCTTTCATGACACGTCTCAACTTGCCTGACTTGGCTCGGTTAACAAATGATGCCATCAAACTTATTTTCCTCCCATGCCAACCAAACTTCCCTCAAATATACCCAAGTTTGAAGGGAAGGCAGGGGAGTGCCCCCAAAACCACATCATGACGTTTCATCTATGGTGCTCATCAAACAACATCATAGATGATTCGATTAGGCTAAGACTATTCCAACGCACCCTCACAGGTGCTGCAGCCAAGTGGTACATTGAGCTACCACAAGCTAAGTACCCGGATTTCAACTCCCTGGCTTTCATGTTCCTGCAATATTTCCAACTCCCTGTTAGATATGACGAAGGGGTGGAGATCTTGTTATCTTGCCTCCAGAATATGGTGACCCACATAACTGACCACATCCATGAGTGGCGGCAACACCGTAGTTTGTGCAAGATCCAACTTGATGACAAGATCTTCTTGGATTGGTTCCTTAAAACCTTGCTCCCACCTATAGCAAAGGACATCACATCTAAACGTCCCCAATCCAGAGAGGAGGCCATCTTGAAATACCAACAGTTTGATCTAATCTATGCACAATTTGGATACCTTTACACTGTCATTCCAAATGCTCCTCATGCGGGCACCTCCTACCGGGATGCACCGGGGGCATCCCATGATGTAGATGGCATCATAAGTTCTGTCTCTCACCAACCACAACACCATATGACACCACCTGCAATGCCACCACAACCAAGCAACACCCCTAGTGTTGCGTACCAAAACCAAACTACGGACTATGCTAGAATGATATCCCAGTCCGGAGCCACAACTTCTTATGCACAACCTGTGCCACCGCAGCAGGCCCAGGAATTAGCTTGGCCGACACAGAAATACGCGGGATAAATGCCCACATTTGTGACATCGGCACCCACCCAAGTCTACTATGCACCACTGTTGCAATCCGTTCAAGCCCCCGCCCCTGCTCCACCTGCTCCATTGGGGCAAGTGTTTGCACAGCAAAACAATCCCAACCAGCCAGCCCCCAATAACCAACAAGGGCAAGCCAGGAATAACTAACCCCAGAACCAAGGCAACAATCAACCATAGGGAGGTGGTCAACAACCAAATCCTCCCAACAATGCCGCGGCAAACCGGCCAGCCCAAAATACTCAACGACCAAATGCACCGAGACGCAACGCTCCGTCAGTCAACACCATGGTTGACAACATACCAGCTTCACCATTGCTGAATGTGGGCCATGGGTTGTTTGCCGATACCACCATGATGACTTCTTTCCCCTTAGTGTCACCACCATCGACACCCAACGAGACTGCGGACTTGTGCATGCTCTCATCCAGCACTGCTGCACCCAAACAACAACCGCAGCCGCAGCCCCAACCGCAACCACAACACCGTCCACAGCCACAACATCAACAGCAGCCGCAACATCATCCACATCCATAGCATTACGCGTAGCCGCAATCATAACCTCATTCCCACATAAAACCATCAAGGAGTTATCTGGGATTCTCTCTAGTCCACACAATTCCCTTCCTCTTTCCCCCGCCTGGTGTCATGAGCAATCTAGTAATGGCCACCTTAAACTTACCCAACTTTACATTGGGAATTCCCATGTGGTATCTTTATCCACCAGCTCAACCACCAATACCCTAGGTAGTCTTAACCCCCGTGCAACCCATTGTGGTCAAATCTCATCCTCCACCTAGCCCGCAAAAACCAATTACCGCACCCTCACCCACACCACCCCACCCAAAATACGAAAGCCAGGGGAAAAAATACGAAAGCCACCGCTGAACCTCGACAGATCCTACCTTGCACCGTCTGTGAAGAACAGGGCCATCCAACTCAAAACTGCCCTAAGATTCCTATAATCCGCGCGCATTTGGATGCCATGGATACAATTGAAAACCTCCCCGTGGTTGAACTTCCAAGCGCGACAATAGTGAGAAACAAGTCATTGAGAACAAACCATGCTTGCACCCTTTGTGGATTTTATGGACACTATTCTCACCATTTCCAAGACTTATCTGAATTCTGAATGACTTTAGCCGACCTTCAACAACATTCCTTTGAATCTGAGATCACCCTGATCGAAGAAGTTCACCCCCCACCTCCTTCTTTGGACACCATGTCCATTTACATGATGTCCAGTTGTACTGACCCTCTTGTCTCCACTATCAATGATGGTCCATCAGACTTGTCTCTTCGTTGCTTCCGCAATGATGAGGAGATACTTGAAGCCTTAACCACCCTGAAATACCCATGGGATGACATGCACCATCGCTCGTTTTTCCTCCCTGAAGAACTTTTGTCGTAGTCAGACCAGTTTTCCATGGAAACCAAAGATTTCATTCTTTGGAAAGTCGACTGGTTCAAAAACCCCATTCCGGCACTAGACGCTTTCGAAGAAGGGAACATAGCCAACATCTCGCCAACCATCAAAACCAACATCTCAACCAATCCCAAGGTTGTTGAAGAAATCATGCTAGGGGCATCCTGCTCCCTAGAAGAAGTCGCTGCCTACAAAGCTCTCTTCCAAGAATTCCACGACATCTTTGCTTGGTCTTACACTGAAATGCCTGGGTTGGATCCATCCATGATGGAACACCACATCGACACATGGCCCAATGTGGCCCCCATACACCAAAAGCAACGACCCATCCATCCTTCCAAAGCGGCCATGGTCAAAGCCGAAATAGAGAAGCTGCGCACAACCGACTTCATTTACCCCATTGCGTACACCGCTTGGGTTTCTAATCTTGTTGCCGTGATTAGAAAATAGGGTACCATTCGCATTTGCACAGAATTCTGTGATCTAAATGGGGCGTGTCCCAAAGACAACTTCCCAAGACCCTTCATCGATCAGATTATCAATGCATGCGCCGGCATGGACGGCTTTTCCGGATATAACCAAATCCATATCTGGAAAGAAGACCGTTACAAGACTACATTCACAACCCCGTGGGGCACATTCACATATCGAGTCATGCCCTTTGGCCTAAAGAACGCCAGAGCCACCTTCCAACGCACCATGACATATTGTTTCCATGATCTAATCCATATCATCTTGGTCTACCTAGACGACCTTATTGCTTGATCACCAAAACGAGCACAACATATGGACGACTTGCGGCAAGTATTTTTTCGTTGCTGCAAGTACAAAATTTGGCTGAATCCCCTAAAGTGCATTTTTTGTGTCCCAATAGGCTGTCTACTTGGGTTCATCGTATCTCACAAAGGGATAACGGTAGACCCCCTCAAAGTTCAGGCTATCCTTGACCTTCCCTCACCAAAAACTCGACACCAACTACAGAGCCTCCAAGGCAAGGCCAACTTCCTTCGCCGCTTTGTACCAGAGTATGCAATAAAATCCTACGGATTCACCTGCCTGCTATGCACAAAAATCCCCTTTGTTTGGGATCAGCAAGCACAAGAAGTGTTTGATGCACTCACGCAAGCCCTGGTTTCTGCACCATTACTTTCAGCACCAGACTTCACTCGAGACTTCATTCTCTGCGTATCATCCTCAGACAACGCCATTGCTGGAGTCTTGGTCCAAGAAGACGATGCCCGCCATGAGCACGTGATTTATTACATCAGTCAGAAGATGACAAGTCCCCCACTATGGTATTCACCCGAGGAGAAATTGGCCCTCGTCGTCGTCTTCTTGGCTCAGAAGTTGCGCCACTACATCATTGCAAACCATACACGTGTAGTGGCTGATTCAAACCCAATGCGTTACCTCCTAAGACGTCGCCTTCTACAAGGTCACGGGGCTAAGTGGGTAGTCGTCCTCCAGGAATTTGACTTAGAATTCGTCTCCCCAAAAAGTACAAAGGCACTTGCACTGGCTGCGCTCATGACCGATTTACCCCCATTAACCGTGTCATCACCTCCAAAGGATGACCTTCCTGATGATTTCCTATTCATCATATCCACAGAAGATCCATGGTACGGGGACATCCTTCAATACTTACGAACACAGAAGTTCGTGACACACTTAAACCTGTGAGGACAGGCGACACATTCGACATCAAGCCATTCGCCACCTGTTGAATGGAGATGTTATATATCGTCGAGGTATCGATACTATCCTACATCGTTGCCTCACCCGTGACGAGGCCGAGACCATCCTCAACGACTGTCATAGTGGAGCTTGTGGTGGCCACCTTTCAGGTATGCCAACTTCCTAGAAGATTTTACGTGCCGGCTACTTCTGGCATTCCATCTTTGCCGATTGCATAGAGGCAGTCAACGATTGTCGCAGTTGTCAGCTCTTTGCCTCTAAGGCGAGAACCCCCCCTGCACCATTACACCCGGTAGTTACAGTCGGGCCTTTTGCAAATGGGCAATTGACTTCATGACAATCAAACCTATCTCGGCCAATGGTCATAAATACGTCATTATGCCAGTCGATTACTTGTGGGCCGAGGCCATGCCCACATTTAATTGCAAAAGTGAAACAGCATCACGCTTCTTCTTCAACCATGTTATTTCACGATTTGGTGTTCCTAAACAATTGGTCTCAGACCATGGAGCACACTTTCAAGACACTGTTTCGGCTGAGCTATCAACCATGTTAAAATTTGAACACTAGTACTCATCTTCCTACTATCCCTAAGGCAATAGCAGAGTTGAAGTAGTCAACAAAATCCTCAAAACAATGCTCCAAAGGATGGTGGGAAACCATAAAACCAACTAGCATCACATGTTATTCTCTGCCCTATGGGATTATCGCACATCCACAAAAACTGCAACTGGTTTCACTCCTTTCCGCCTAGTAAATGGTGTTGAATAAGTACTCCCTATAGAGTGCCAAATCCCATCCCTCCGCCTCGTGATAGAACTCCTCCCTGATACTTCCCCTTTAGAAGAACAACTCCTCCAACTCGAGCAAACCATAGAATACTGCTGAGCTTCCCTTCAAGCCATCGAAGCAGCAAAAACATGGTCAAAGGCCAACTATGACTCCCATGTCCACCCTCACACCTTCAGCGAAGGCGATATGGTTCTAGTCTATGACCAACCCAATGACAAGTTGGGAAAAGGAAAGTTCGAGTCAATGTGGTATGGCCCATACGTCATCCACCATTGCCTCGGAAAAGGGGCATACACTCTTATTGACTCTGATGGACAACTCTTGGAGAATCCCCGCAACGGGCTCTACCTCAAGAGATTCTACGCTTAACATCACCAACAAGTCACTTGATTTTCCTTTTTAGTTTTTCAACGTTCTTTTAAGAGGCAGCACCATTAGCTGCTAATCCAAAGTCACCCGGACCTTGTTCGAGACACCTCTCACACCTCTGGACTCAAATTTCCGCCCTCTGTTCTCCTTATGAGACCATCGTCTCATGTTTAATAAACAAATTTCGGGACCGCTTCCCAGGAGTTACCTCGATTTACGAGGCACATCATGGTGACGCAAGTTCTGCTGACCTGTACTTGCATCACACTTGCCTATCGCCACTCATGTAGGTTCTCGGGCCACCGCCCATAAGGCACATAATTTTTATTTTAACACATAGCTGTCTACTCCGTCCATCGCACCTTATGCGGATATCCAGACCATTGTCCGGAAGATGGATCATTTCCTTTGCATGCATCTGGCATATAACTACCTCCAAACTTGCACTCACATCACATGTAGTCAAGCCCGTCCACCACAATTCACACATGACTCTCCTGACCTTTGTCTGAGAGCCACCTCGGTTTGTGTGCCTCTGCCGCACCGACTCTCGTGCCTCTATTGCGATCTATCCCGTGCATGTATTGGTATGTTTAAGAGCCATCTGCTCTGTCCATACTATGCGGATGACCTTTGGACCACTGTCCACCATCCCTACATGCGGCACCGCTTGTGCCACCGCAATCGGTTGACCATACTAGAGTTTCTTTTAAGCTCTTTTTTGACTCCTGAAAGAATGAAAAGATTTCCAAGCGCAGCTGCTTCCTTTCCTGCTCGTTAAAGTATATGAAAGGGCATCTACATCATCTCATTTATCTCCTTTTATGAACTATGTAGACCATCAAGTGAAAAGGATCACCATGGCACATTCAAGCCAAGACCGTTCCCCTCTACATACTTTTATGCTTTCTCGGGCAGAGGGGTCGAACTTTACGAAAAAACTCAACACGGGTTGTCGTTAAGCTCTTTTCCAGCCTTCTCAGCAGGAAAATATTGCTGAGCAAACTTGGTTTCGTGCATGCTCGTAAAAGTATCTGAATGACCGTCCAGTTAGTATAGGTTTAACCTTTTCCGGACTAACTGGACTACCAATGGTAAAGAAGTCTCCCATCCCCTAAAAAGGATGGGTGAGCTCTCATGTGTATACTTTTATCCTTTTTCGGGCACAGGAAACTACCAACGAAAAAGAGCTCCCACTGGAGTCTTCTTCATGCTTTCAGACTCTCTAAAATTGAAAGCACCATCGAGCATTTACTTTCTCGGGCTCGCCAAAAATCCATGAGATCGTACCACAACGGTGTCTCTAGACACCACCCCACAAAAAACAGTTTGGCAGCATTCCCACTTTGGGTCACCTTTGTTCAGAGTACTCTGCAATGTGTCTTCCTTGGATCCCATCAATATCAAAAGTGTCTACCTCCCCTAAGTTTTTCCCATTTGTAGTGACATTCCCGGTATTACAGCTATGATCCCATTCCCATGAGTCAGTTTCATTTGCTGCCTAGTCTGCCTTGTCGTCATACTCTAAACAAAGGAAGTTTGAGTCTACTACACTCCCTCTGCCCTTGTTCAACTCTCCCCCCCCCATTCAGTGGGTCAGTCCTCAAATTGTCTCACATATTTCGGTTATCTCCCTCGTGCTTCAAGTCAAGGAAACACCATTTCCTTGACCAGGGGCAGGTCTCCCTATGTCGACGACAACACACATATTCAAGAGGATAGGCCTAGAGGTCCCTGTATCTTGGTTTCATTAACCTCATTGATGAGTTCCTCAGACCACTTGAGAGGAGTCCTTAGTGCCTCTCGGGATGGTTGTTTCTCACGTGCTCGACTCCAGCTACATCATCGCACCGTTGAGTTTCATACATGGTATTGGTCCGTGCAGTATTTGGTCAAAGACCCCGGATGTCACCCGACTCTAGCACATTGATAAGTCTATTCGAGGGACCTAAATAGGTTTATGTCCCTTGTGATTTTTGGGTTGCGTTGGAGAGAGTGTTCAGAAGCCCCAGCAGTGCTTCTATATAGATTTATGATTGATGCAGCATACTTGTACCACAGAGACTCTGACTCTCCATCATTGAGTCCATACAACTATGTATCGTTCTAGATCCAGCAGGCTATCAGTCATGAAGATATAGCATTCCATGAGAATACCATGGGTCCAATGTAGCAGTTCTTCAGATCAATATTGTATTTAGCCTCTCATTGAGGCAACCACTATGTATCATCAGTTGTAAATGATCGGCTCTTGTATTATAGAGCATAGATCACCTTATTTTTTTGACATTGTTACGAGCATGGGGATGCCCGCCTCGTACATATACATGTCACACATGATTTGTATCTCACCCATTGATGGGAACCATATTAATATAAAAACCAAGCCACCATGCCCCAGCCCAGGAAGCACCACCTCTCCACAGAAAATACTATGATGTCCGTCGGCCATACGATGAGCTCCTGCCCTCACACATCAGGGGGAAATATGTTAACCCAAAAAATCCCATCACTCAGCTCTACATGGCCTACACCACCTAAGGACACCCATGGACGACCCTCATTTGACCCCATTTGACCCCCAAACCCTCAAGAAGACTTGAAAACAGGAAAAGGACTTAAAAACCCCTAAAGAGAGCATAAATAGCTCTCATAGGGGCTAAAGCCTCCAAAAAGGTGCTAAAACCCCTCAAAGGATCCTAAAACTCTAAAAGGACCTAAAGATTGAGCGAAAGAGGCTAAAAGCCCAAAAAGGCGCTAAAGCCCTAACTAGGGGCTTAGAACCCTAAAAAAGCTATAAATAGAGGGGTGGGGGTCACTCTCAAAACATTCCTCCCTTGCATACTGTTATGCTACCCGAGTGGATGCCTTGAGACCATTTGTCTCTCAAGACACCCACACTCCCTCTCATCCATCCTCCCATTGAGCCATAGCTCCCCCATTGCCAAGAGAGAGGTGCTTTAGTAAATCTAGGGCATGGTGGCCGATTTCCACCAAGAGGTATAAGCTTTGTTTATTGTCATTTTTATTCTAGTTTTTCTAACTTAGTTTGCTTGCAGGTTTATTTTATGTTCTAACAAGTTGTATGCATGTTTCTGGAGTCTAACCTTGTGTGCAGGGTTTCTATTTCTTTCTTTTATGTTCTCTTTGCTTAAGTTCCGTTTCGTTTTTCTTGCATTACCATCAGGAATCCTACCCTTCAGTCCTATAGACAGAAGGTAGCCATTCCTGCCATGTAGTAAGGGAGAAATCCCTGCTACATTCCCTGCTTCTATGTATGCACCCAACTTCCTTCTTAGGGAATCTGCCATCAATATATAAAGGAAGGGGGAGAGAGGATACCCTTGGCGAATTCGTCGTGTAGCTTGAAAAAAACCTACAGGCCTTCCATTTACTAAAGGAGCAATCCAAGGCTTATCAATGCAAGAATTGATCAAATTGATAAAATCTTTACTGAAACCAAAGGAGGAACGAACTTTAAATAAATACGAACGCTTCACTCAGTCAAAGGCATTTTCCATATCTAGTTTTAGAAGCATACCTTTTTCTTTTATCAGTTTGCTAGAGTGCAATGCTTCCTGAACTAATATCACATTGTCCAAGATTTGTCTTCCTTTTATAAGACTTCCTTGGTTTTGTGAGATCAAATTTTCTAGCAAGGGTTTGATTCTATTAGCCAGTAGTTTGGAGATAATTTTAAAAGAGGCATTGCAAAGCAAGTTGGGTCTAAACCTAGCGAAAGAGCTAGGGTTCTTTTCTTTGGGTATCAGTGTAAGGAAGGTGGAATTGGTGCAACCTCCGATCTTGTATTTATGATGAAATCCTCTTATCATTCGAGTAAGGTCGTTCTTAATTATAGGCCAACAAGCTCTATAAAAATGAATTGAGATTCCGTCTGGACCAGGGGATTTGTCCGACTCCATTGACCATATCACATTGATGATTTTTTCTTTAGAGAAGGGACTCAAGAGAGACTAATTATCGACATAATTTATCAAAGTAGGAATGTGAGAAAGGAAATCAATGTCTAGCTCCTCATCTATTTGACCATTCTCTATGTATAAGTCTTGGAAGTGAGCTTCTACAACCTCTTTGATTTTTTCAAACCCCTTTATTCTATCTCCCACCGAAGTAGTAATATTAGATATATGGTTGCAGGATAGTATAGATTTGGTTTGCTTGTGGAAGACGGAAGTATTATGATCGCCTGGCTGTAACCACAAACTCCGAGACTTCAATCTCCAATACTCTTCCTCTTAACGAAGAGTTCGAAGAACAATGGATTGCGCTTGTTGCTCCTTCACTAGATCGGAGCCAATGATGTATTTTTCTTCTAAATTCATTTATAGAGAAGACAAATCCTGTATTGCTTCCTTTCTAGAAGAGAAGGGGGTCTTGGAAGTTTTTTTAACCTAATCCTTTAAAGCTTGTTTTGTGAGTTTAATCTTTTGTTCCCAAACAAATCTTGAGTAGCCTATGACAGGAGAGGCCCAAGATTTGGAGGTTGTTTCCCATAATCCTTCCTTCTTGATCCAGAGTGGGTTGAATCGAAAAGGGATTAGTCCTAGGTATTCCCCATCTTTTAAGTGCAAGAGAACAAGTTTGTGATATGAAGCAAGCTTGGGCATAATAGTTGAGAAGATCATTTTTCTTTCTAAAAAAAGAGAGATCCAGATTAAAAAGCAATCAAGACATGCTGCTATATGTTGGGTTCCTATTCAGTTATTAGACCAGGTGTAACTTCCTATTTTGGGTTTTATATCCACAAGGTCCCAATGCCGAATTAGATCTTCTACGAAATGAATCGTGAGTTCTCATCCTCTGTTTCCTCTTTTTTATTATTATCTTTGGGTCACATCACTAGGTTGAAATCCTATGCTAGAATAATGTTCACAGGGGTGTAGGACTCCAAAAAATCTACTAGGGTGTTCCAACAGTATTTTTTCTCTGAATAGTGAACATGCACATAAAGGTTAAATACAGAAATAATTAATTTACTTTGAAGGTGGTAAATTTCTGTGTAAATTCAATGCGAGAAGCAAAAGAGATTTTCAAGGAAAATTCCTCTTCAGACCATAATGTTGCTATTCCACATGAGGAACCTCTTGCACTTACTGCTTTTTCGACATTCTTTTTCCATTTGGTTCTTTTTAGGAGAAGAAGTGTTGCCTCATCTATTTTGGTCTCTTGGAGCATGAGGATATTTGGTGGTTCTATTTTGAGGAGATCCTTAACTGAGTCCAGTTTCTAGGGGTTCCCCAGTCCTTTGCAATTCCAAGAGACCAAGATCATTACTTGCTTGGTAAAGAAGGAGACGGGCCTCCTTTATGGGCCTTTTTCCTAGTGTTTCTGTAGTAATCCATATCTATGGTACTCTAGATTCCTTGCATCTTTTGTCTTTCAACCTCCTCTTCTCTTGTTTATGTATTGGATTTTTTTGCCTACTTTCTTCGTAGACCTCTCCAAAATTTCTTCCTCGGAGGAAGACACTACTTTCGAAGGCTTTCTTTTTATCATATCAGCATACGAATGACCCTCTTTTCTGAGGGGAATATGGGTTCAAGGTGCTGGATTGAGGGTGTATTGGTAGTTCCCCTTTCTCCTTATTTTGGTGTTCCAATTGTTCTTCATTTTCCTTATCCTCTGGTTAAGGCTGAGCATCCTGGACACTTAGGAGTTCATATTGATTTCTTGAGGATTCTGCCCTAGAAGGGGGTCCAACACTTGCATGATCCTTTCCAACAGAGAGTTTCCCATTCCCTAGTGGGTTTACTTTTTCTTTAGAATTCAAAATGGGTTTTGTCATAGCCTGTTTCTAAACTTGCTTCCACTTTTCTCCTTTAGAGTTTTTGGGTTCTTCCTCTGTCTTTTTTTTTTGGTAATGACGAGCAAAATGGCCATATTCATGGTAGTATCTACATTTAAAAGGAAGTTGCTCGTAGTCTAGCTCTTGAATGTGAGACTAGTTTGCAACGATTAGATTTATTGCTTATGGTAAGCCTATTTCGAGATCCACTTCTACACATATTCTAGAGCAAGTGTATTGATATTGTATTTCAACCTTGTCAATGTATGTTCCCAGAGTATTTCCGATGGCCTCCAAAGCTTCCTGGTTCCAACAATGTAAGGGAAGGTGGGGGAGCTGAACCCAAACAAGTACCACCAAGGGAACATCTTGGTTTGGGTCAAAATACAGGGTCCATTTGTTCAAGTATAGACCTTGCGGCCCCATAAAATAGGGCCCATCTATGAAGACAAGGTCTCGATCTGTTGAGTTTTCAAGCACAAAGATAAAATACCCCTTCCTTACCAGGTAACTTGGATTTCTTCTGTTATGGGGGGTTTCCACTTTTGTTGCACCCAATCCTCAATGGATTTTGGGGAAGGCCATAGGCTCGTAATTTTTCCAATTAGTCCTTTTTTGAAAGGTTAAGAGCGGTTTTGCATGGCCGCTCCACCAGAAGAGATACTGTGGGGATGCTCTCAAGTTTATTTACAAAATTTTGCTGCGTCGAGGAGGTTGATCTCTTCCCTTGATCACCCACCAGCTGCTTGAACGCCAAGATCTCGGGAGGAAGCGGTGATGAAGGAGGAGGATCAAATCCTCCCCCTGAAGCCATGGCCTAAGCAACAACGGAAGCCTTAGTCACACGCAGGAAAAGGCGGTCACAAAGAAAAATCATAAATGAAGGAAAGTGCAAAAGTATTTTTTTAAATACCTTATATATGATAGTAATTTAAAATTCTAAGAGTAAAGTTAATTTAAAAAACCAAAATAAATTAGAGAATTTATACATATAACTATTATTTATCATATCTATAATAAAAGATTTATTGGTAATTTGTATTATATTACTAAATAAGTTTAGTGAAGGTTTTCTATTAAATTTACCTTTTTTTCTCAAGCTAGCTAAACGAAATTCTCAATCCTCATTTTTTTTACCTGGGGTGGGTTCTACATTGTTATTTGATTTACAAAACATATCCATATAAAATGATCTTTAAATGTTGTATAATTAAATTTCATTTATAATTTTTGATATAAGATACATAAATCTATTGAAATAATTAATCTTATTTATGCAAATCATAAAAAAATATTTTAAGTCATTCTACACTTTTATTTGATTTGCAAAACATGTCCATAAAAAATTATCATTAACTAGGCATTGCTCCAGAAGGTGCATAAAATGCTGAAAGGGAAAAAATGAGAAGAAAAAGTAGATGTGATGAAATGGAAAAGAGAGTATCTTTTTTTTGTGAATTATTGTTAGTATAGGTTGGGATCCAACCCAGGATGATCGTCCACCAAATGCTAGCAACATGCTGATTTTTTGTTTATGATTGAGACTAAGACAACCTTGTTTGTTGTATCATGGACTCTCACTTATGTATGCATAGTATTTTTGGGGATGGTTTAAATATATGGGTACTTTGGTATAACATAATCACTTCTATCAAGCACTTGTCAATCCATATTCCCTTTCCTTTATTGACATCAAGATATTAAAACATCAATATTAATGATGTCATTGCATTAGTAAAACTTTGGATAATGTATCGGGTGCTATTCCTCTGCACTTGTTATCCATTAATTGACAAATATTCATATATTACAAATTATAAATTTCAAACTATTACAAATTATAACCTTCTAATTACGCTAAGCATTGCTATCGTGCAAACTTGTTTATATTAAAAAACTTAAATTCAATATTTAATCAATTAACATTTTCACATAACTACTACAAATTTGTTCACACTTTAAATTTTTAAATAAATATAAAAAATGGCTTATTAAGTCTTCCCAATACACTTTATGAATGTATCATTAACACATCTTTTATCTCTTTCCAAGACACTTGAATTGTATAACATCATTATACAATCATTGATAATAAAACCCAACAAAATTAAAGCCCAAAAATGAATCCTTTGATCTTATCCTCTTCACCATCCTAAGAGATGTTTTTTCTTTCATCAACAACTTGTGTAAATGAATTATGTCTCAAGATGATTCAACTACCTCACACTAATTGGTGGGTAGAAGCACACATGGAATTGGATAAACAATGTAATGAGAAGAGAGGAGTAGAGTTGCACAAAGAACTATCTGGCTAGCTGGGAATGAAAATCTCCTCACAGGGTGCTACATTCACTTGGCTGATTTATATGCATCTTTTAAATAAGTAAAAATTAGCCCAATTGAGCAATACCTGATTGAGGTCTTTTAAAGATCAAGAGTTTATATAAAAGTTGCATAAACTCATAAGGGCCGAACTCTTCAATCACTGATACCACCTAAACATTTTAACACTTTGTAAAATGGTCATATCTAATTAAAGGTAAGTCATTGTATGCAACCTTTGCTATGTATAAAATCTTCATTTTAGTAAAATTCCTTGGCATGCATTGTTTTAATAAAAAAGTTCCTTATTCAACTGTAACAAGTCATCAACTTATGTGCATCATGAAATATAAATTTTTAATTTTTTTAAACTATATTTGTAAAAAAAAAGTGCCATATGTAATGATGTCTTATTGCTGTAAGCGTTAACAGTCACAAGTGATGGTGGGTTGCAGTTTTCACAAAGTATGCATGGGGTAAACTTGCTAATAGCCACATGCTCTAACGAATTGAGCTATTCCAATCGAAACGGTGTTATTTTTTTTTAAATTTTTAAATGAAAATCATATTTAAAATGTCAAATCTTTAAATATTTGAAAAAAACTTATTTCAAAACGTCAAAGATATTATTTATTATCTTGTATAACTTACCACAATATCTATTCTATATAAAGTTTAGAAAAATAATATATGTAAAATTTTATGTCACACAACATAACACACATACATATCCATTTCACAATTATTGAAATTTTAATCGTTATTATTACATCTACATAACACCTCTTAAGTAAAATACATTTTCATCTGACCATTATAAAAAACAAAATAATATTTAAAAAATTTCGTTTTTAAAAAAACCAATATTTTATAATAATAAAAACATTTTACAGTTATACATATACATTCTCCACTGAAGCGGTTGGGATCTTGAATGTTGAAGAAAGTTGGGAACATAAACATAGTGAACAAAGTGAAACATTAAAAGCACATGTTGAGGTGGAATATGATACGATGGGCAATGATGTAGTAACGAAGGCTGGATTGGCACATATAACCACCTTTTATTGCAAATTGTTGGAGGAGCTAGTCGGTAAGATGACTAAGTCGATAAGCAGACTAATTAGAGAGTAGGTCAGCCACCTAAGGTCGTGTCGGTTGACCGAACTGACAGGTGTTATTTGTAACTGTTTTGTAAATAATATATATATTAGGTTGTTGAGCCAGATGAGAACGAGGTTCAGTTATGTGTATTGTATGGACTCTTTTGTTATAATATAATATGTTATTCTTACACCTGTGTTCTTGTCTCTTGTGTCTGATATGTCTATATGCTTTTAATGTGTATTATTGGTAACCGTTTGTGATCTGTGAAATTAAAACATTGGTTTTGTTGCCGGTAGTACATATCTGAAATGAATACAAGCAAATGATATCAGAGCAAGAAATTAAGAACTGGTGGGAGCGCAAGATAGAAAATTATTTGCAAAATTACGCGCGAAGAAACAGATTAACGCCTGCTCAAGCAAAAGAAAGATTCTTTACTGAAACCCATGAGAAGTTTGTAGAATTGGTACCCCAACTTTTGAAGAAACTTCTGGATGAAAAAGCTGGAAGCGACTAAAGAACAATAGTTGCTAGAGAAACTGATTCGATGGGGAAGAACAAACCTGTCGGAGTGGTTTGAAAAGATCACCGACGATTTCTGTGAGGAGCAAGCTATAGAAGAAAGAACTTCGGTAGAAACCATTCAGAAGAAATTTTATACAGACCTTACCGAGCAGTTCCTGTGCTCCTTATCGACCTTGTTGTTCAAGTTCTTGATAGAAAAAGGAGTGGGTCATATTGTCGAACCTCGTCCATCACTACGCGAACTGCCACAAAATTCCAACTGGGCGGAGAAACAAAAGAAGTGGGAGAGATTCATTGCTGAAAGAGAGTGGGAATATTTCATAAGCAAGTAAATGGAACTATCTGAGCTTTCTAAAGTGTTGGGTAGGAAATGAGGGGGTATATGGTCGTATGTAGGGATAAAGTAAATGGGATTCTAGTTGACTAAAAAGAGATACCATCACCGGCGATGAAAAGTCGACCTAAAAAGGAAATCGAATGGATAGTGATACACAAAGGTACAACGGATTTACAGAAGATAGAGAGGCAGAAGAGGCTAAAAAGGAGGGAAGAAAGAAGAGAAAGAGCTATAGCACTGCAAAGAGGAATGAGTACTAGGGTGACAGACCGAGAAGGAAATCTGCCAGAGTCGGGTCATGACCGACAGGAAGAAGGTGTCGATTACGAAGCGTCACCCATGGAAGAATATTTGTGGATAGAGCAGTGCGAAGTTCTCCAAATAGAAGTCCCCCAAGAGATAATACCTCTGTCTCCAACAAATATGAGTACTAGGATACAAGCCATTGTCGAGGAGGACCTAAGACTAAGAGCTGGTGAGTTTGGTATATGGAGCCGATTCGACGACGAAGTAAATGATGATAATCATCTAGTGATCCATCAACCAGAGGAAGGAGACTGGGTCATGCTTCAGGCATACCCCTCCGACTGAAGTATCCATTTACTTTACCCGACACCCCCCCTACCAAATACATCTTTGGAGAATACAAAAAAATCTGACCTGCAGACAAATAATTGCAGTTGGACATTGACAGGAGAAGTCGACCCCGACCGACTGCTTGTCAAAAAAGAAATGACAAACAAAACAACCGATGGAAACGAGAGTTACGTCGACAACAGCTCTGCACAAAAAGAGAAACAAAACATCCCACTACCACCACCACCACGCCCACCACTGCCACCTCCCGAAGAAGATAGCGACAACAAATCTGAAATGGGTCACGGATCAGCACATATCCCTCTATATGAGGGAGATGAAGATCCCAGATGACATTGGTTCGTTTGCGAGTCGACATGGGAGGCAAATTAGGTTATAGCAGAAGATAGACAAATGGCGCAGTTCGCTGGTGCCTTGAGGAAAAGAGCTCTAACATGGTATATGACCTTTACTGAGAGAACCCCTCATGCATCCAAGGAATAAATTAAAGCGCATTTTTTATCGTTCTTTAAAACTCCAGATGTTAAACATTTGGCAGCTAAAAATTTAAAGACAACCTCACAAAAGCCAGCAGAATCCGTCCGAGAGTACGACAAACGCTGGAAAGACCTTCTCAGCCAACTCGATTATGTAAGTGATGAACAATTGATAATTCAGTGGTTTCTTGCAGGCCTTTCACGGAAAATTCGGCGGCATATAATCCTGGAGACATTCAAGACATATGAATATGCGCTTACTAAAGATTTACAAGTGGAGATGGATGAAGACTTCCCAGCATATCCCACGAATACTAGACTGGAAGAACAACTCGAGATCATGCAAAAATCTTTAAAAGAACTAAACCTTAAGAGTCAAGACATCTGGTGCACGAAATGTTCAACGATCGGACATTCAAAAGATAATTGTCTATAGGAGATCAGCTGACAGGATGTTCGATTTGTGCAAACAAAGTGTTTTTGCGATATCTGCCAAGAACATGGAGAACACACCACAAAAGATTGCACGTTTAACATGAAGAATGGAAAAGCATCTTGGTGTGCAATCCATGAAACTAAAAATCATACCACCATCGACTACCACCTAAACCTAAAAAATTGACAAAATTACCAGGTAGTCTATTAGACGAACGCAATTGCGCAAAATAACGAGAACAATCAACGAAACAATGCTCAAAATGAACAGAATAATCAAAGGTACGATGGTCGTCGATATGAGTGCTGGTTCGACAACCGACGGGGAGGATATGGAGGTCGAGGTCGATTCTCTAGGAATTGTGACAACCGACCATGTCGGCCCATCCAATGTTTCACGTGCTACAAAGAAGGTCACCGATATGCAGACTGTCCATACAAGGGTAGAACTAACTTAAAATTATGTACTAGTTGTGGAGTAGGGGGTCACTCATTAGAGGATTGCCCTACTATGATCGATAAAATTAATAAGAAGAAAAATGTTAATGTCTTGTTGTGCGTCCAAAAACATGATATTATCAATATAGATAATTTGCATATAGTAACCCGACAAGGGACAAAAATTGGGAATGATAATCTGTGAATAAGCAAAATAAAAGAAAAGAATGATTATCCTGACCCAATTAAACAAAAACAACTCTATAAAGATGCAACGAATGTATTTAGAGAATTTTCTCGATAGGAAGAAGCTGACGATAATCGAAAAAGCACAATAAAAGAATTAATACACTTAGAACAAAATGATAGAATGGTATCTCAATTCATCTACTTATTGTATAAAATAAAACACAACAATAACACAGAAAAACAAACAAAAAATATATGCATCCTAAACCAAAAAGACAAAAGTGATGTCGACTCACTTGTCGACCTAGAAATTGAAGGATACCATGTCTGACAAGTTGTGCTCGACTTCGGATCACAAGTAAACAATATGACTCGCGATACTTGGGAACAATTGGGTAGACCTCGACTATATGAGTCAGAGATATACCTGAAATTAGCCGACCAAGGCCTGATTGAACCTATCGGAGTCTGGAAAAATGTCGACACGACAATAAAAGGAATATCAACCAAAGTCAATTTTGAAATTATTAACCCTAAGGAAGGATCCAACTCCTTCCCAGCATTAGTAGGTCGACCTTGGGGAAGAAAAATGAAAGCCTCGATATCCTTAGATAAGGAAAGGATAAAACTAAAAGGGAATGCACATAAAGTCATAGTACCTATCCATCCAACCCAAGGGGAACCTTGGATAGAACCTATTGATGAAGACGTCGACATCCGACAACTATATCAGATACAAAAAAATGAGGACTACACAGAACCTAATGTCTATGGTGAACTTCACTTAGGGAATCAAGATTCAGTAGGATACAACTCAAACGCAGAATTATACGATTGGGAAGTCGAGAACTATGAAACACAAGTAAGAAGATGCTGGACCATTCAAAAAGTGTAGAAGAAACCAGTCCAACAATGCTTCATGGTGTCCATCATCCCAAAAATATTTGAAAAGAAAACCAGGGAATATCCTACCTTGAAACCAACAAATGTAAATATCACACACGTCCCAAGATACAAAGAAACAGAATCACCAGCTATGCACATAGAACAAGTATCTAGGAACATTGGTGGACATGGCCGACTACAAAGCCTAGTGGAAACTTTCACAGGACAAGCTGCTAGATGGTGGGATACCAATCAATCAAGATTGTAGACATGGACAACAACTTCCACTTACTTTATAGAAAGATTAGGAGGAAAAAGGTTAACCAATCAAGTCCAAATACATATATTTATCCAAGGACAGGATCCAAAAGACCACATAAGAACATGTGAAAAAGAATGGAAAAGACTTGGGTATAAGGATGAATGTACATGGCCACACTTGTTTCCATCGTCGCTATCCGACTTACCAAACAAATGCTACAAAATGGAAGAAGCTCGGGGTGGAACATTCCTATGGCATGAACATAGAGAGAATTTGATCAAAGACTTCAGTTTTATACCACAAGATGAAAAATTATTCGAAATTGCAAAACAAATTAAAGCATTTGTAGGACCGACCGAGAACAAAAACCTAATACAAAATCAGGACCAACCAACAATAAACTGCAATAATATACAAACCGGGACAATACCACAGTCAACAAGACTATAGATGGAAAATGAAAATCCGAAAGGGAAAAGCTTTAGATGGAAATCAAACCATGCCGAAACAACAAAACCAATTCGCACAGTGCTCAAAGTCGAGACAACTGACAAAGAAGATACCGACCGAATGACTGCAACAGACTTTACTGCTACATTTTCACAGTTTAAAGAAGGGAGTCGACCAATCAATGAAACGAAAGCACTCGAATGGTTAGACGCTAAAGTGAAAACTAAAGAAGTCGACATATCAAATGATGATCGACCAAAAATAGCAAAAATCAGAGACTACTGGAGTGAAGTACAAACAACAGAAATAGTAAACCTACTAAAAGAATTCCAGGATGTATTTGCTAGAGACTACAAGAATCTCAAAGGTCTAGTACATGAAATGGGTGAAATGAAGATTGACATTAAACCTGATTTTCGACCTGTAAAGAAAAGACCATATAAACTAGCTCATAAATACAAAGAGATAGTCAAGAAAGAGATTGATAATATGCTTGCAGCAAGAATTATCTACCCTATTGACCAATCAAAATGGGAAAGTCCAATGGTTTTTCAACCAAAGAAACATAATCCAACCAAGCTAAGGATCTGTGTCGACTTCATAGACCTTAATAAAGTTACTTTAACAGACCCATTTCCGACACCTTATGTAGATGAAATCTTAAATGAGGTCGCAGGATATGAATGCTACTCGTTTACAGATGGATTCTCAGGTTATAACCAAGTACCAATATCCAAAGAAGACCATAAAAAGACAACATTCGTATGTGAAGTTGGCTCATTTTCTTACAGGGTTATGCCTTTTGGACTAAAAAACGCACTTGCAGTATTTTCAAGAATTATGGTCAAAACATTTCAAGAATACATTTACGAAACGATGGCAGTATATTTCGACCATTGGACAATATACTCTATGTTGAAAGATCATTGCAAATGGCTAAGGCTCATGTTGGAACGATGCCGACAAATCCAGCTATCTCTGAACATCAATAAGTGCATATTTTTGACCCCTATAGGGCTACTATTAGGACACATTGTGTGTAAAGAGGGCATCAAGGTCGAGTTCGCAAAGATAAAAATTATTCTCGACTTAAAACCACCGGTGAACCCAAAACAAGTCAAGGTACTACTTGGGCATACAGGACATTACAGAAAATTCATAAGATACTATTCAGATATTGCATACCCACTGGAAGAATTGTTAAGAGAAGATCAGGAGTTTGATTGGACAGAGGAATGCGACATATCATTCGAAGCACTGAAAAGGAAGTTAGTCGAAGCACCCATTCTAAGATTTCCAAACTGGTCGACCAAATTCCATGTAAATATCGACGCATTAGGCCTGGCAATAGGAGAAATCCTCACTCAACTAGGAGACGATGGAATGGACTACCCTATAGTTTACAGCAGCAGAAAATTAAATAAAGCAAAAAGAAACTATTCGACAACAGAGAGAGAAGCATTAGGAATGGTCTTCACACTACAGAAGTATCGACACTACCTACTAGCTAATCTATTTATCTTTTATACTGACCACCAAGCACTAAAATACCTCGTAAATAAACCCTTACACATGTTCCAGTGAGATAGCTGCTAAATTTATCTATGAAAATATCATTACCAGGTTTGGATGTCCAATAACCCTAATAAGAGACCAAGGGTTGCACTTTATTAATAAAACTATTAAGACACTAACAGATCAGTTCCAAATTGACCACCAACAGAGTACAACTTACCACACTGACGGAGTATAGCTTACCACCCTCAGTCGAATGGAGCAATTGAGGCATTCAACAAAAAATTAACAAAAGGTTTAACAAAAATATGTAACACCGACAAAGACAACTGGGACGAAAAGATACCTGTAGTATTATGGGCGTACAGAACAACATACAAGCGTTTAACCGACCAAACACCGTTTCGATTAGTTTATGGACAAGAAGTAGTAGTTCCACTACATTTTCGACAACAGACACCTATTATCGTAGAGATTTTACATGTCGATGTCGAACAAGGAAGGAAGGACTGACTGATACAATTAAGTAAGCTTGAAGAACACCGACTGATTGCTCTACAATATCAAGAAATCCAAAAACAACAACAAAATGCATGGCACGATCGCAACAAAAAAAACAAAAGCATGTCGGTAGGGGACCTTGCCTTACTATACAACAGTCGAGTAAAAGGGAAACCCAAAAAGCTACATACAGAATGGATGGGACCATACGTTGTCAAAGAGATTCATGCCAACGGATTAGTCTGATTAAAGACGTTACAAGGCATATTATTTCGGAAACTTGTTAATGGTGCCCGACTAAAGCGGTACAAAAACTAAAAACAAGTTAAAAAAAAAAACCCTACCATAACGGTTAGACAAAAACTATAAAAAGCTTAAAAAAATCTAAAATAAACAAAACAAGACCGACACACATAAACCGGGATGACAGGAAATCAACGCTTCGACAACTGACATTACACCCACTGACATACCACCATCGACCGCTCACACAATCGACATCGACCAATGACCCTGAAAGTCACATCACGCCTTCATGACTACGAGTGCCAAAATCAAATCACCATTAACGCAAACTCAAGTGCTCGTGCTGGACCATCACTTCCCCCATTAATACACCCATCGACATAAACGTCAAATGCATCACCTATAAATACTGGACCGCAAAAGTATCATTTACAGTATTTCAAACAGAGAGAGCAACTTAGCAAACAGAAAACTGAGAACCGAGAATCCCGAAGTAAAGTCGAATAGAAACCCGATAAAATGGCACCAAAACAAACCAGAGCTGCAGCCAAGACTAAGGAACTACAAACTGCTGAAACCCCATTAATGAGGAGGCTAAGAAACATAAAGAACACTAAGGTTCAAGAGACCTCATGGGCGAAAAAATGGGCCAAGATCAAGGAATGGGCCTATGTCAACAAGAAACCAACCCCAGCTGCAGAGAAGATAAACCACAGTACTATCATGAACTACATGAACGCACTGTTCATGGCAAGTTTTGGAGGTACAAAGGAAACAACAGTTAAATTCATTAAAAGCCAATACCACAACGACAGATTCTACTTTGACATGCCAGTCGAGATCTCTGGTGAAGTAATATATAAATTGACTGGTTTATCCAACCAAGGTGACCCAGTATTAGTCGACATAAAATAAGGGCCGATAGAGAAACTAACTGGATCACCATCGGGAAAGAACTCAAAAGGGCTAATGATTAGCCAGATATAAGCCCGAAAGCCACAAATCGTGGCTAAAATCATAACAACTGGGCTTACACCCATAGGTCGAGGAAGCGACCTAAAACTAGATATGCTAGAGGCAGTGGATACCATTGCCGACATGGGAAAAATCTACAGATGGGTTGAGTACGTCGCCGACATTCTCAAAGGCATTTGTGAGAAATTCCAGGAGTCGGGAGGGATTATAAGGTTCTCGTCCCTTATAATATGGATAGTAATGTATTACTTGTGCCCTGTCGGGGACAAGCAGTTCCAAGAAACCACAAGATTCCATATGTGGAGATTCAAACCATTTGCCCAGACTAGAACATTGAAGGAACTGGAAAATGGCAAAGTGCTCTTGGAAAACTGGTTCCAACAACTTAAATTCTAGACAACCAGATGGGGGGTGCCCCAGAACATCCGACAAAGTCTGCCAAAAACTGCACACATACAGCTGGAACTGGACCATACAACGATGTGGTATATGCAGGGCGCTAAGGAAAAATCAAAGACTCTCGACTACTACCCAATAGTCGAAGAGATCTTTCGAGAGCTAGCTCGACAGTCTGGCACGAAAATGTCGATACCAGCAAAATCCAAAGAAGCAACCCTACTGATAGAAGAACCACTCATTGACTAAGAAAAAGAAGAAGATTACGGACTCCAGTTATACATTGGCACATTCGTGCTGGAGGAAACACCAGCAGAAGACACCAGTCGACTGCAAATTAGAATCATACCGCCGACAGCCCAAAGGGAAGGGACACAGATAGAACAACAGGTAACTAATCCAGCTAAGAAAAGCGTCGGCCCAACTCAACAACAGGGGGGAGAAAAAGGACCAAAGGACGACATGGAAACTGAAAACCCCGAGTATGCTATAACTAAAGAAAACATCCGCAAGCTATCAGAGGAAATAGCAGCCTCAAGGAAGAGGAGAAAAACTCAGTAGCAGAAATAGGGGAAGGGGAAGCGTAAGCTTATCATAGCAAAAACATCAGAAGATGAAGACGAATTAGTAGCCACGGTTGTCGACATCATAGAAGACGCTGCAACAAACAAAATTCCGGTGGAAGCACAGTTCCAAAATTTTGTTGAAGCAAGAGCACATCAAGGTCGGCCAAAAAAGGTAAAAAGTACAAATACCTCAACAACCGAAAATGCTGTTGATCTAGTGTCTACACCCCCACCCCCATCTCTGAACCAAATCATGCAGGAAGCAATTCTAGAGCTACCCTCAATAAGCCCGGTCGACATATGCAAAAATGCTACGCCGAAAACCTTGAAGGAGAGGTTCAACCAAGATATAGATTTCCAGGCATGCATCGAAAAGCTGCTTGAGCTACTTACCTCTGTACAAAAGATCACCACCAAGTGCCCCCTGCTTGAAACTAGTGGATCTAGACAGCGCATACCTCAACCTGGCCAAATACCCCAGAGGCCGAGGAATATGGCAACTTTGAAATCAACATTTGTAAGAAACCCCGATAAGAAAGCTAAAGTTGTCGCAAGTCGAACTACATCCCTCATCCCAACCGACATCGTAACCCTTCCACCCTCCAATGAACCAACAAGAGATGGTGAAGAAGAGAACATGGATGAAATCAATCGAGAGATCAACGACCTATTCTTTGACATCCTGGAGGGTTCAAGCCCACAAATCGATGACTCGACACCTGATCACATCGTCACCACTCCAATCACACCTAACCATTCACCATCACCATCACCACCACCACCCCCAAACCCATAACCTGCAACCGAACCATATGCACCTGAACCACCTCTGCCGCAACCGTCAGTACCAACAACATCTGTATCTAGAACCTCTGTACAAAATCCACCAGATACACACCCAGTTGCAACACTCATCCCGTAGACCCAACCATAACTCCCCCTAACCACTGCAGGCTAGCAACCAGACAACCCATTGCCGAAAAATCAACCACCGAAAAATATGACTCTTACAGGTACACAAGTACAGCAGCAAGTAGAGCAAAAACATAAGAGGAAGAGAGATAGAAAGAAGAGGGACCATCAACCCCAAGCGGCAATGGTTCACATCAGCCAATTTGGGTCGACCACTGCAGTCGACGCAACAAAGCTGAAGAATGGAGAGTTGGGACAACTCTTGGAAACCCTGGCTATCGAAGCAAAAAACAAGGGGCCAGAATAGACGCAAGGAGTTCGACGACAATGAAAGAGAACAAGTCGAGTTCCTAAACAAATTCAGAAACCTTGCGCAATCTGTGATACCAGGACCAACAGAGGTTGACACCGACAATTTGCTAGAGAAATCCTATCAGCTATTTGAAAGCGTGGTGTCGGCACTACAGCCATAGATGCAAAACACAAGAGAAGAGCAAAAAGAAGAAACAACTTGACTACTGATGCAGCAGCACATAGCCTTCTCCGAAGCTTACAAAGTGCGTCAAGATCACATGGAGGAGTCGGTCATAACATAAGGGGTACTACGGGACTGTCCTTCTTATTATGGGCAAGTCTTCCAGCGGACCCAACAAGAAATCCAAGCACTGGAGAAGAGGAAGAGCACAGAAGAAGCACTCAAAAGCAAAATCGAAGATCAAATCGTGCTCGAAACAACCAAATTGTAGAAGCTCGAGAGACAAGCACACTAGTGGCTGCAATAGGCAATTCCGAGCTTGGACAAATTAGACACCATCTGTCCATAGATGAAAATACTTCGGGAGATGGTAGAAGAAAAAAACCAGTTTTTGGGTCCCGACATGGAAAGGATAGCAGACCTTTCCATTCAAGATAAGATGTCGACACTATCAAGCCTTACAACATTAACCATTAACATCCAAAAAGTACTGCAAAGCTGGACAGAATTCCAACATCAGCTGGCCGTGACAACAAAAGCAATTGTCGAAGTCTGTGTATAGAAACGACCAGCCATCAAAATTCACAGCCCATAAAAAGATAAACAAAGAAATAACTACTTTAGATAGCCAAAGATTTTTTTAGTACCTCCCTTGTTTCTTCGGGACGAAGAACAATTTTGTTTATGGGGGAGATGTTGGAGGAGCTAGTCGGTAAGCCGACTAAGTTGATCAACCGACTAATTAGAGGGTAGGTTGGCCACCTAAGGTCGTGTCGGTTGACCGAACCGACAAGTAGTTATTTGTAACTGTTCTGTAAATCATATATATATTAGGCTGTTGAGCCAGATGAGAACGGGGTTCAGTTTTGTGTATTGTATGGACTCTTCTGTTATAATATAATCTGTTATTCTTACACCTGTGTTCTTGTCTCTTGTCTCTAATATGTCTATATGCTTTTAATGTGTATTATTGGTAACCCTTTGTGATCCGTGAGATTACAACACATATGCGTCTCCCTGTTCTAAACGAGCAATCTTTTATTGCCTCTGCCAATCCTTTATCGTCAATTTTGAAAATGATCTGTGGTAGTTTCTTATTTGATAGAAAGACAATAAAAAAATATGGAAACACCTACAAAGAGTAAGCATCTTCCAAGTCGATGTGCTGCAGGTTTGTTAGCTCTTCGGAAGAATCAGGCAGTGACCATTTTTTTAGAAGCCTTTGAAAACTAAGTATTTCAAGGAGCACAGACGACAAAATTCATTGAAAAAATTATGAGTGCTCTGAGTGAGTCTAAATTGTACATGGCAATCCTTTCATGGTAATCCAGCTTCCCTGTAGACTTAGGATTCTATGATAGAAGAGCTCAGATTCTTAACTCTCCCAAATCGAAAGGCACACCCTGCAATGTTTGTCGCTTGGGAGCAGTGCTTATGGACTATTGAAAGTGGACCAATATTTATCTCGATCACCAAATTCTTTGAAACACACATCTGCATAAGCTACAAATTCCTCCCTACAAATAGTCAAAGTAAATTTTAAAACTCTTTTTCTCTAACCACAAGATTATTTGTGTATCATTAAATTGCGGTTATGATTATTTGTGTATCATTAAATTGTAGTTTTGGTTTCTTTTTCACCCCAAATGGGTAGAAAATCAATACAACTTTCCTTTTACTCCAAACCATAAACAATTGTAATATAAGTACAAAATCAAAACCCCCAATGGAAATGACCCAAATTTTAACCTATTTAAACAAGCTTAACAAATAGTAAAACCATGCCCCAAACATTAATAATATGATGTTAAAAACATGTTTACAGAATTTGGAGTTTCCGCGCATCTCTAATTTGAAGAACATTAGAGCTAGAAACTAAAACTATAGCAAGATTAATCTACAACTCACCTCATAAAGTTGGTCGGTGATTCGCAGGCTCGATGAGTCTGCAAGATCCTACACACTGGGAGCCAAAATAAATTCTTTAAATTTCCTTTAAATAAAAGGAAAAAAGTATGAACCAAATATCTCTAATTTGAGCTCCTCCTACGAAGAACATTTAGTCAGCATTGCAGGAATTCTACAAACAATATACAGGGTTTTGAAGAAAAAATTTACATGAAAGGAATACCTTGCCCTAAAACTCTTTACAATTAAGATTAATTGTTCTGAGAGGCCTATAACTATGTGTACAATTCTGTACAGGTGGTCCATAATTGCAACCCAGTTACTTGGAAGAACATACAATGACATCAAAAACTATTGGAATAGAAGACTAAAGAAAAAGCTGATTGGGAACAATAAAGAGCATCACACATGTAGCTTTAAAGAAGCAAAGAATATGGGTCTTGAGATCGATCATATAAGGATTCCAATAGATTACTATTATTCTGCTTGAGATAATTTTCTGAGGAAAAATAAATTGATAAATTTTTGGGAAGTCATATCCATTAATTAAATTTTGGAGATTTGCCACATATTTACAGATTCTGGCTCGCTAAGCAAGCATCCTTAAAATAATATAAAAACAATCATTATTAATTGGAAATTCAAGAAATATATTCACATTAAATTTGGAAAGTTGCTACATACATAAAGAAACTGAGTTGAACCTTGGTCTACCTACAAAATCCATAACCTTGGTCTTAGTCCACATTAATGGTAATTACATTTTCCATATTTTGTTTTGGGTTTGGAACGATAATATTCAAGACACCATTTTTCATTTTGTCTTTGATAGCATTAGCATCAAACACATACCCACGGAGTCGAACCCTACTATTGCATTTCAACTCCCCCGACTCTCCTTCCCACTTATCACCAACACATCATCCTCAATGTTTATTTTAATGTCTTCTTTACCCAAACCCGACATATCCAGATGCAGCCTGAAAACTTCTTCACCCTGGGCACTCTCATGCCTTCCTGTGACCCTGAACTCAGTCCAGTCGTGAAACCGGGGGCTATTGAACAGAAAATTCATCGTGTCCATCACTTGGCTTGAGGAACTCACAATTGCCAGTAAAAAGGGGCTCCAAACATTTGTCTGTAATCCACCACTACTCAGATTTTATTTTCAAAACATGCACTTGAAAAATACCAGTCCAAAGCAAATATGGCCTTAAAGCGGTTACTGTTTAATATAGATTTGAGACTCATTTGGCGATACGATGGCTCCTTATGCCTCCTCTCAATGTTTCCAGAATGTTGCTTTCTTTTAGTGTGTAATTACTTGCTGCGACAGTAGTCAATGGCCAAATCAACAAAGTGCTTTCGATTCTATTAGCTATTTTTCTCCATAACAATGAAATTGACTTCAGACTGCTGCAGTGTTTCAAAATCACCTGGCTTGCCATTACTTAACTATGTGATTCCTCTGTTAATACCCCACAACCTGCACTAGAACAACAGAAACACGTGGGAAACAGAGTTAGGATTTCCATTTAGGCACTTAATCTTTAATATACAAAGAAACAATTGTATTAACCAAGAACACTTATATAAAACAATTTATATGGAGCTCAATAACACTTATATATTCAAGAACACTCATGCTCACGTCGGGTTCTCCGAGGTCAGGTTTGAAAAACCCTTTACCTCTTTTCATCGTCCATTGATCAAATAAAAACCTGACACATATATTTTTAAGCTAAAAGTGTGTAAATTCATTAAGCAGGTTGTTCTGACATGTAATGTTCATTGCTTTCTTAGTTTGTCTTATGAGCAATTGGCGAATCTTGTTGCCATGGATGTAGAGCATCTGGGTGTTCTTGTTGTCTTCCGACATGGGAGTGGGAAATTCTATGGTGTTTGATATCGTTATGGCATTCGGCCTGGTCTACACGGTGTACGCCATGATAATCGACCCTAACAAGGGCACTATTGCCCCGATCTGCATTGGATTCATTGTGGGTGCCAACATATTGGCTAGCAGTGCCTTCCATGGGGCGTGCATGAACTTTGCGAGGGCCTTCAGATCGACGCTGGTTAGATGGACATGGACAAACCACTGGATCTTTTGGGTCGGACCTCTCATTGGCGGTGGCAGATCTACTGCCATACCATTGAAATGATCTAGAATCGAGACTCACCTAGCACTTTCATTTTCATGGAGTACATTTGTACGACTTGCGCTAAATCTACATGCTAGGTTAGCCAATAGGTCTTGTATCAAATCTACTTCTTAATTTAACATTCCTCCTATAAGAACACTGCAGGCCTGCGACACAGTAACATATCTAAACTATAATTTATAATCTATGCAATAAGTCTATGCATATCAAATCTATGTCAGTTTACATTTCAATAACAGGTTTATGTTTCATAATTTAAGCTATAATGGATTACATTGAAAAAAGATCTAAATACAAGAGTTAACATCATGGCCCTTCTAAACAGTTTTAAGACATATCCTTTAAATCAAAGACAAATCTACAGTAGAAATGATGAAAACAACTATGAGCCCTAGAAACCGGGTTGCTTGCTTAGGAAAATTATCATGTGGCTTCTAGACCGAATTTCTATTTTACATTAAATATACGGCCTACAACGCAGAACTTACTTGGCACGCTGAGGTAGATTTGGTAATGTAGATCTTTTAGATATTTGCAACACTATAATATGATATAATGAGATGGTAAGGTAGTAAGAATTATTCCTCTTCCTATTATTAGGTTGTGCAATACTATCAAAGTAATCTATTCCTTAGAACTAAATTCCATTAGATGGTTAATCCTCCAAAGCAATGAACTGTAAACTACATGCCCAAAATAAGTATATATATGCCATTAAGTATGAGTAGAACTACCCAGACATAAAGATTTAACATTTTGCCATTAAGTATGGTGGGAAAGACCCACAAATAAAGATTTGAGTACAATTTAAGTTTATTTGGATACCATACGAGGAGAGGCGATGCAAGGCCCAAGAAAACTTTCTCGTTGAATTTTTTAATATAAATCCGGAAGGATAAAAACGTTTTTGCCGAGATCCTCAAAGATGAAAACATTTTTTTTTGGTAGAGTATTGAATTTAATATTTAGACACCTAAAACATAACTTATTTGGAGAGATCCCGAAAGATTAAAAAATGTTTTTTTGTTCAGTTTTGAATTTAATCTTTAGAGGCTTGAAAGATTAAAACGTTTTTACTGAGATCCAAAAGATAAAATTGTTTTTACGTGGAGAGAGCCTTAAAAAAACATTTTTTGTTGTTGCTGGTTTTGGAATTTAATCTTTAGACGCCTGAAAGATAAAATTGTTTTTGCTGATAGCTTGAAAGATAAAAAGAATTTGTGGAGTTTTGAATTTAATGTTTAGACACCGGAAACATAAAAATGAAAATGTGTTTGCAGAGAGGCTGAAAGATAAAAACGTTTACGATCCTGAAAAATGTGGAGTGGAGGCATCGCATTTATATAAAATAAGATGAAATAAACTCCATATTTATCCTTATCCCAGGTCCAGGTGGGCGAGGCGACCAAGAAAGTTCAGCCTTCAGGATCGCATCAACAGCACAGCACAGCACAGCACGATGGGATGATGATCTACATGACGCGGAGGTCGTGGCTTGAGGTCTCTATGAGGTACTCGGAGCACAAGCACAAGCACAAGCACAAGCACAAGCGTTCGAACCTCACAGCTTCTAGCTGGATCTCTCCCATCTCAACAAGGAGAGGAGAGGATTCTCATCAAGTACGAGCCCATGGTTTGCATGTTGGAGGTCAGCGCCGTGGTGTTGCCAATGGGAAATGGAATGGCACCCCATGTGCTCCTCGATCTCGACGATATCACCGTGGGCGGCCGCGGGGTCATCAATGGATACGACATCGAGGGCAACAATCACCTCTTTCCTCTTTCGCCTCTTCCCTCACACCTGCGTTGCCAGCGCGTACGATAAACGTTCACCAAATCGCCCCGCTTTGCCGGCGCATTTTGTATAGAAACCGGTATAGATTGTTAACGGAAAGTGTTATTTTTTCATTTAAAATTTTTTTATGGTCTATTTCAAAACGACCCAGATTGCTCAAATTGTAATTTAAAACGTCGAAATCGTTGTTTCAGCAAAATAAATATTCTCTGCCGGATTCCGGCGAGTAAGGGGTGATTTGGTGAACGCTCATACTGCTCCCGTTGGTTGCCAGAAGAACATGCTTGTACTTCAACAATAATTGGCACACAGAAAATACTAGAAAAACACGCAAAAACAGAAAATGAACGTGGCAGCTTAATGCTAGTAGACGTGTCGAAATTTAATTTGGTAGATGGATTTTTTCAAACTAGATCTGGGAGAAAAACGCCTATCCACGTAAAAATATTGCATAATTAAAGTTCGTTTATAATTTTTAATACAATATATATTAATTTAAAGAAAACCAAACCTATGTAAAACATGAATAAATACTTCAACCAAAGAATGTCTACTAAGATGATATGCAATACATGGAATCTCTTTCAATTGGATAGTAGCTACTAAGATAATAGACGAAGTAAAATACTTAAGCCAGCTATAGAGTGGTAGCTAAGATTATTAGAGTTGACTAAAAACCTTTATTAATTCAAAAAACAAATTAATAGACTATAATAGTTTTTTTTAACTGGGCAAATCAATTTTGTCTTTTATAGGGGCAAATCAAATTTTGGGTTTTTGTTATTTTATTAATAAACACACTGATGTTGCAACACGACTAGCAACTCCTTTATTTATCTGCCAGGCAGATTGGGCCTAAACCACTCATGATCTATCCTTGTGGCTTCTTTGATGGTGCATCAACTTCTACAGCAGCGGGTGTTGGTTATTGTTTACATATCAATGAGAATCACCGTCTTGAATTTGCGCTGGGGGTTGGACATAGATCCAATACAAAAGCAGAACTCCTTGGACTTTGGGCAGCTCTGCACTCATCCCAAATGATGGGAATTCCTTTAGCCCGCATTTATGGTGACTCTCAGGTCATCATCCACTGGGCCAAAGGTATATCTGCTCTCTCCCCACCAGAGCTCCTTCACTGGTGCAGGGAGTCTCAAAAGCTTCTCAAGAGCTTCATAGATCTCTCCATCATTCACATCTATCGGGAATATAATGGGATTGCAGACCGTCTTTCAAAACAAGCACTCACATACTCTCCTGGTTCTGGGTGTTTTTTTGAATATTTTGATGACCTTTTGGTCACATGTGACTCTTTTAAGCTCATTTAAGCGTGACATTTGAGACTTGTTATGTTTATGGATCGAGTGCTTCTTTTGGACTGCAGCTCTGGTCCCATGTTTCCCGATAGGTAGGAATGATGATGTATGATCTCCAATATGATGAGGCAGATTTCTGATGGGATCACATTTATCTGTATTCCATTCCCCCCGGACACTTTCTGGACGTGTTTCGTTTACACTTATGATGTATTAACTGTTGATGTTTTTATTGCTGATGTATTCCCCTATGGGTGGCTGTTACCAAAGCCCTTTGATTCTTAATAAAGAATACCAAGGACTGATTTTTTCTTCTGAAAAAAAAACTCCTTTATTTTATTAATAAAACATGACTACTTCTTAATGCGACTATTAGCTATTATTCTCGAAGGTTCCTCTCTCTTTTGTGGAATACGTGTCATAAGAAATCACTAATCCAATGAAGAGCTTGATTCAAGAGTTTCCTACAACTAAACTTTTACATTTAATTTGAACATTTTAATTGTATTTGTGGAGAGGAACCTGTCAACATTAATGTGTAGTAAAATTTTCAATCCAAATTTGACGGGTTAAAAAATTACCTACCCTTTATTTTATTCTTATAGGTGTATGTGAATGGACACACACACACACATCCATACCTTGGATGCTGAGACCCGGAAGGCTTGAATGACGAGAGAGGAGGAGAAGAGAAGAGACAACAACGAGATGTGGGTTGTGAATAGCTTAAACAAAAAAATGTAGAGTAAATATGCCACACAGAGGGGTGAGGCTTAAATAACCCCTTTGAGCCTCACCTCTCAATCTATACTTTAAAAGGCACTTATAACCAATAATCCAATAATAATTCAATAGAATAATAAAAATGTAGGATGCCAAAAATAATAGATTGCTTTATTGAGAAGGCATAAAGCTTCTATACAATATCATTACAATGTGCCTTGAGGCCATACCATGGAACAAAACCATAGGCTACCAAATACCATGGACAATGCGCCTTGAAGCCATACCATGGAACAAAACTATGGGCTACCAAATATCATGGATGGGAGATGGTGGTCTCTCCATTTAATGCCTTTATGATGAATGGAAGAGGGTGACCTATCCATTTAATGATTTTATGACTTATACATTTGAATTTAGACCATATGCCCCCTAAATTTCAGATCATTCCTCCCCCGTTGGAAAATGGTGGTCCCCATCATTTCATGCTAAAAAGAGACCCATGATTACAATGTGTGAGTTGCCAATGAAGAGAAGGGTTTTGTGTGGTTAACCCATTACCATGGGTTTTGTGTGGTTGACCCATAACCGTGACCGTGGGTTTTGTGTGGTTGACCCATAACCATAACCATGATCATGAGTTTTGTGTGGTTGACCCTTAAACATGATTAAAATACATAACCGTGGGTTTTGTGTGGTTGACCCATAACTATGGGTTTTGCATGGTTAACCCATAACCATGATTACAATAGGATTTAATAAAATTTCAAAAATTGAAAAATTGTGATCTTTGGTGTAGTTGATGTTATGTTGCGAATCCGTTCATAGCTTTTGTTGTAGATAATGAAATTGAATTCCCTTAAAGACCCATTTGAGATATTGAAGATACATAGTCCACTCATATAACATACTTTCTTTGTGGTGGCTCAAGGAGTGAGAAAATGTTTGTTGAAGCTCAGGGGACACACACTCACTGTTTTTGCAGACATATGTTGCTTCAATCGACGATATATCTCAAACCATAAAGCCAAATGAAAAACCATGAAATAACAATTTTAGTTGACGGAAATACCTTTCCAATGAGCTACGTTAGAACCTATAATATGTTCTATGGAGTCTGTGGAACCTGTTTAAAGTTTTTGTAGGTGAAAGCTCACTGTGTACATACATGTGTTGCTTCAAACATTCATATATCACAAGCCAGGAAGGCAAATGAAAACTGTGAAATACACATTTTAGCTGACACTCATAACCAAAAACCCAATAATAATTCAATAGAATGAGAAAAATGTAAGATGCCAAAAATAATAGCTTGCTTTATTGAGAAGGCATAAATCCTTTATATAATATCACTACAATGTGCCTTGAATCCATACCAAGGAACAAAACTATGGGCTACCAAATACCATGGACAATGTGCCTTGAAGCCATACCATGGAACAAAACTTGTAATTTTAAAACCTGTGCAGAGAAGCCAAGCATACTGATTCTTTTAAGCAAAATATAAATTACACCACATCATTCACACATAAAACACAAAGATTTTCCATGGAAACCCTTAACCGAGAAAACCAACAAACCTTGGAGCTAGACCTTCATATTTTCTCATTGTCATTATGAATCACTCACAATACAATATAGGTATTCTACAACCTCTAATACCCTAATTCGTTAACCTGTATTAGAAAATAGACCCCAATCCCTTAATCGATATTAAATTACATATTGCTAGGTGAAGGGATCTTCAGGTGCGCCTCTGACAAGCGCATCCCACCCCCCACACGCATGCAAAGAATATAACACATATCCAACAAAACCATGGGCTACCAAATACCATGGATGGGAGAGGGTGGCCTCTCCATTTAGTGCTTTTATGATTAATGAAAGAGGGTGACCTTTCCATTTAATGATTTTATGGTTTATACATCCAAATTTGACCATATGCCCCCTAAAATTTGGATTTCTCTCTCTCTCTCTCTCTCTCTCTCTCTCTCTCTCACACACACACACACACAGACACACACATTCTCTTACAGGCTTATAAGATTTTTAAGAAAATATTTTCTCTTATTATAAGATTTTTATTTGAAAATACTTTCAAGATATCTTAGTTGGATATTCATTTTATAAATGTTATTGGTTGAATAAATATAATTATTTATTTTATATATTGATTATAGATGCACACAAATGACTCTTGGGATTTCTTCGATGGGGCAACACAAGGGGATTCTCGTGCTTGAAAAGCTAGAGGATTTTTATATTTGTAAAAAGATCATCGAATCGGTTTCAAATCCGAATTAGGAAGTGGATTGAATAACCATGCATAACTGACTGCTCTTAGATTTGTTAACATGCCTAATAGTGGAAAGGAGAATTAAGCACATTAAAGTATTTGGTGATGCTATGATAATAATTAAATAGATAAAGGAGGAGACATGGTGCCATAACATATGGCTATATGGCTATATTGGAGGAGATAAAGAGACTCAAGGGTCAACTAGAACAACCCACTTTTATGCATGTATATAGGGAAAGGAACACTATAGCAAAGTACTCTAAAAAATGGCGTTGACATTCAACACAGAGTTTGGTATTTGATAGGGGAGAAGGCAAGCATTTCAAAAGGTTACTAATATTTTTGAATTGGTTTTAAAATGGGTTGAGTTTGTTTTAGAGTTTTGCAAGTATATTAATATAAAACTATGAATCTGTATAAAAGGCACTTTTGAACTATATAACTTTGATATAGTTTGTTGAGTAATATTGGGAACAAGGATTTTGTAATTGTTTGAGATATGGAAATGTTTAAAGAATATACAAGAGGTAACACTAGTAAATATGGCTAGAACATGCTTGAGGGCATTTAAAGAATTGAACTTTGGTTTTTAGATAATATTATAGTTTTTTTCTTACACAATACAATGGATATTTTTTATTTAGTCATAGCTTGTATACTATTTATAATAAAGTTTTAAAAATAGTATTTTAAAGTGTATATTATTTTACATTTTATTGTATTTTGATTTTTTGATTCTATTACTTTTGACATTTGCAAATAATCACGAATACCTTATTTTGAAATTTTCATAATTTACAATTGAATTTTTTATTTGAATGACAAAGATGAACTAGGGATAACTCTCAACATATTCAACTTGTATATGCCCAATCATTATCAAGAAAAGACCCATTGTTGGTTGTCTTTGTAGAATATTCATAATACCTCGTGGACAAAGTATAGCATAATTGTCAGCGACTTCAACACAATCATCAACAAGAAAGAGATGTGTGGTGGGAGAATAATAAGAGATCCCTTTCGAGAAAGCATGGAAGACCTCATCATAGACTGGGACCTAATAGATCTAAAGCCGACAAATGGATGCTTCAGTTGGACAAACCACAAAATGGGTTGCGGTCATATAACTGCCTGGCTGGATCGTTTCCTTCTTCATAGCAATCTCTTGATTGGAATTCATTTTGTAACTTCTCATATCATCCCCTCCACTGTTTCTGATTATAAGCCAATATCTCTCAGCTTTTAAGATCAAAGTGATCTTGGTCCCATACCATTCAGTTTCAACCCCCTTTGGATTCAAGATCCTTATGTCTTTGATATTATCTCATCCTCTTGGGCTTGCTCGATAAATGGATCCCCCTCTTATTTCTGAGAGCAAAAGCTCAAATGCACCAAGTTTGCATTAAAAGAATGAGTAAAAAATTCCTATGTTAATCCCTTGAAGAAGCAAGAGATTCTAGCAACCCATATAGAGTCCATACAATAGAAAATGGGGATGGTAAAGATCACTCGTCAGATTACAAATGAAGAAATTAAGATTGGATATCATCTCTCTAAAGCACAGAGAGAGGAAGAAGAGCAATGGAGGCTAAAGTCCAATAACTCATGGCTAAAAGATGGAGACAAAAATAATTCTTACTTCCACCGTCAAGAGAAAATCAAAGAGCAAAGGAACAAAGTCACGAAAGTAAAAGATAGAGACGACACTCTCATCACAAGAATTGTGGAGATAAAAGAGGAGGACAAAAATCACTTTCAACATTTGTACAAGGAAGAGAGATTAGGACATATCAACCCCCCAATCCCACTCTTGGAAAACATCCCAACAACACTTATTGAAGTTGATAATTATTATCTCACTCAAAGAATATAGGAGACTGAAATCATTGAAGTTATCTGGTCTTTAGCTCCGGACAAGGGCCTAGGCCCAAATGGCTTCACTATTCACTTTTATAGAGCATGTTGGGATATCATAAAGGAATATCTAAAAAAAACGTATGCCTATGTAATGAAGAAGCAAAAGGTAGGGGGCTGGACAAAATTGAACTTCTTAGCCATCATCCCCAAAGAGGCAAATCCCTCCACTTTCTCAAGATTTCATCCAATTTCACTTTGCAACTCTTCTTACAAAATATTTACCAAGATCCTGACAAATAGACTTAGGAAAAATTTTCCATCTATCATTGTTGAGAATCAAGGTGTATTCATGTCGAACATACAAATTATAGACAACATTATATTGGTGCGAGGAGCGGTCCACTCGAGCAAAGAGCGCAAGGAACGAGGTATGTTGATCAAAATCAATATGGCAAATGCTTTCGATATAGTTAGGTTTCCTTTTTTAACGTTATGAGAAAATTTGGATTTGAGGATAAATTTATCAATATTAAAAAAGGCATGTTTCAATGGGCCCCAGATAACACCATTAGTTAATGGCAGGCCCACCAAATTATTTAAAAATAGCAGAGGACTTAGTCAGGGCTGCCCAATGTTCCCTTATTTGTATATCATCATGTCATAAGCTTTGAGCAGAAAGATTGAAAGCGAGAGAATAAACAAGAATATTCTAGGCATATCCATTACTAGAGGCATAAAATCCCTTAATAATTCTCAATCCACTAATGATACCCTAATCCTTGGAGAGGAATCAATAGTAATCACAATGTGGTTCAAGTCAGTCTTGGACCCTTTTTTAGATGTTGTTGGAGGTGCCATTAATGAACAAAAAAGGAAGATTTATGGGTGGAATGTCAGCGCTGCTATTCTTTAGAACATCGCCCGAATCATGATATTCCCCTTCACAAACATGTGGAAGAGATTTAAATATCTCAGCATGCCAATTTCCCTCTCATAATCTAACATGTAGATATGGAACAATATCATAAGGAAAATTAAAGGGAGCTTCAGTAATTAGGGAGCAAATTGGTTGAACCCAATAGGTCACATTATTATCATCAAGTCAGTGCTAACAATGCTTCCAATATTCAAATGTTTGACCCTTTTGGCCCCCAAAGGGGCGCTGTCACCCATTAACATGGAAATAAGGCACTTCTTATGGAAGGGAGGGATGTATAACTAAAAACATTACATATTGTAAAGTGGAACATTGTCCTTGATCTCGAAAGCAAAGAAGGATTGGGATCAAAGACCTATCGATGATGAACCAAGCTCTAGGAGCCAATATACTATGGAGTATGATTACTGGTAAATTAGAATGGTGTAAGAGTTGTCTACATAAGAAATATCTAAAAGGTAGCAGGAAGAGATGTCTAGACAACCCTCTTCCGAAGACTAAAGGATACCTGATATGCATGTTACTCAAAGTTGTTGCACCTCTAATTCAATCCAAGATGACATGGTATCATAGGAATGGGAAGATGATAAAGGTCTGGCATGACAACAAATGAGAATACCACCTTTGAAGCATATTCAAAACATTAGACCCTTGAAACAATGGATGGAAGACCAACGAATTATAACGTTGAATGATATCTCTGTCTAGAATGAAAGTAATAGTATATGGGAAGGCTGGAAATAATTTAACATCCAACAAAAAATGAGGCCTCTCTTGAATGAATTACATGTTGCTCTGGTCGGTTGCGCTCCCATCAACAACAATGCAGATTTAAGTGGATACAACAAAACAAGGATTTACTGTAAAAGAAGGGTACAATTCATAAATGCAAAATCTTTCACTTCCT